>QLTV01012186.1:3567905-3586833 GCA_003457575.1 Thermophis baileyi | reverse complement strand
ATTTCCAAGGCGTATGAATTGCAATCTCGCCAGCCACCGGCTGCTATCACGGCCCACTCTACGAGGAGCGCTTCTACGTCGGCTGCATGGGCTACCCAGGCGTCGTTGGAGGAGGTTTGCCGGGCGGCGACCTGGTCTTCGCCTTCACCATTCATCCGGCATTATAAGATTGATGTGTTTGCTTCGGCCGAGGCAGCCTTTGGTAGGAGAGTGCTCCAGCAAGTAGTTCGGGACTGAAGTCTCCAACATCTGGCGGACTACGTAGCCCCCCTGTTTTGGACAGCCAGCTTTGGTATGTCCCATTCCTGGATACTATATCCATTATGAGGGAGAAGGGGCGTTGGTCTTACCTGATACGCCTCTTCTCCGAAATATGGATATAGCATCCAGTCCCACCCGGTTGTAGTCCTTGGGCTGTTGGTGGCGTTAGGCCAGAGGAATGTTCTTGTTTTTCGGTGGCACAACAGAGTCTGTCGTCTTCGCTCCTTCGTTCCAAACTGCCAAGCATAGCAACAGATTATGAGGGAGAAGGGGCGTTGGTCTTACCTGATACGCCTCTTCTCCGAAATATGGATATAGCATCCAGTCCCACCCGGTTGTAGTCCTTGGGCTGTTGGTGGCGTTAGGCCAGAGGAATGTTCTTGTTTTTCGGTGGCACAACAGAGTCTGTCGTCTTCGCTCCTTCGTTCCAAACTGCCAAGCATAGCAACAAGGGAGGCACTTAAACAACTTGACAGGCTCACTCAGTCCAATCACGGAGCAGACGGATTAACCCATTCCTGGATGCTATATCCATATTTCGGAGAAGAGGCGTATCAGGTAAGACCAACGCCCCTTTATACCAGGATGCTTCTTTATCCAGTGGTTTTTTTTTTTAAATCTCAAAGTTTTCTCTCATTTTTGTTCCTAGATACTCCCAATAAATATCTGTTTAATGCAACACTTTATATTTATGGAGATGGACCAAATGCCTGTACATGAAGTTCAGAATATATCTATAACAGCATACTTCCATTTTTTTGTCCACTGTTTTGATCTCCCAATTTAATTTTTGAAGTTTTCGTTTATTTCATATATAACAAGAGTATTATTAACACTTTTTTCTGTTCAATGGTGTCTGATTGTCAGAGACTGCCTGGACAAGTCCCTGCAGTTTTCTTGGCAAGGTTTTCCAGAAGTAGTTTGCCAATGTTTCCTTCAGAGGGTGGAGAGAAAGAGGCTGACTCAAGGTCATCCAGAGAGCTTTGGGCCTAAAGTGGGACTAGATCTCTTGGTCTCCTGTTTTCTAGCCTGATGCCTTAACCCAGGGGTGTCAAACTCAATTTCATTGAGGGCTGCATCAGGGCTGTGGTTGACTTCGGGGGGGGGGGCAGGGGTGGGGTTGACTGCGGGGGGGGGGGGGCAGGAGTGGCCGACTGGGTGTGTGTGGCTGACTGGGTGTGTGTGGCTAGCTTGGTGCCACTCACTGGGGGTGGCCGACTGGGTAGACTGGGCTGAAGCCATGCTGGCCCGATGTGTCCTCTTCGCATTGGGTAGACCGGGCCGAAACCACACTGGCCTGATGTTTCCTCTTTGCATTGGGTAGACTGGGCCGAAGTGACGCGGGTCAGCCCCTTACATTTTCCAGGACGGCCCCACAGGCTGGATCCGACCACATCACGGGCCACATGCGGCCTGCGGGCCTTGTGTTTGACACTCCTGACTTAACCATTACACTAAACTCTCTTAACATATCCCTCTCCAAATATAATTGTTTTTAAACTTTAATCCAGGGAATTATTGTCCAACATTTTAACTCAAGTATTATAGAGATAATGTTTTTCAATTCTTGAAATTTACACTTTAATATACATAGTTCTCCAGGAATTTTAAAATTATTAGTACAGAATATATCAATGAGACATGGCTTCCTAAAGGGGCAGTACACATGGCATTATATATATATTTAATTGAAGACAATTCGCTTCATGAAATCAGGCACCATAACTTTTGTTGACATTTTATAATAGATGTAATCAAATTCAATGTAAATATCCAATCTACATATATTAAGCATAATAATTCCTTTCCTTCTTGAATTGGATTTGGTATAATCATTATTATAAACTTGCCACATATAAACAAGACTTGAAAGTGACAGTTTTAATTCCTACTGGATAGGTATTTTTAATATCTTTTGCCATGTAATTTTGCTATATTTTAGCTGGTGAAAAAAAATTAGCTTACAAAACTCCAGTAATTAATCATCTGACATCGAAGAATGCGACTTAGGTCTCGTTGCTTGTTATCATGAGTTACTGCAAGTCCAAAGGGATTCCCAATTTAAGTCACTAAGAAAGAGAGAGAAAGAGAAGGTCTCAGTGGATTTTCTAACTGTATATTTGTCTATAAAATACATTGTAATATTAAGTTATGTGTGCTTCTGATTACCTGTCAGACTTTGGTAATCCATGTTTTACCCTTTATATCAGAGGTGTCAAACAGCATCGTCACGTAACATATAGCAACTTCCCCCATCGCTAAACCGGGTGTGGGCGTGGCCAGCGTGTGACACATCTGGTCCACCGGCCGCGAGTTTGACACCCCTGCTTATATCTTTGCCAGTGGATCTGTCTGCAGCTGGTATTCGCCTAAAAGATAAACAGTCAGAAGTAATATTAAGCAGTATTCCTACAATAGCCTTTTTGATTGATACCAAGCATTACAAATTGTAAATTGTAATATGTGAGTGGAATCTCTTGGCTCTTTCAGTGAAAGCTTGTTTTCATCCTAGTAACACATATGGAAGGATATACTTTAAGGCACAGAGGGACCAAGAATCTCTAGATAATTGTTTCATGAAAACCTAGCAGAAAAGCTTTATGTGTTATTTCTCACTATTCCACTATCTCCTTGATCCTACATAAACTTGTTACAAATAGGCCAAATATAGCTTCTTTTTCAGTTACTCTTTCCCTGACAGCAGTTCTTCATTTAAGAAGTTTGTTCAGTAGTAGAAAGGAATTACTTAATGTTCTCTTATTCAATGGAAACTATTGCTCAGTTACCATGAGCTTTCCAACAAGATCGATCAACCAACCAACCAATCAATCAATCAACTATCAATCCTGAGATGTGATGTGTCTACCTTATCTTTACATATCTCATGACTAAAAAAGATAGCATATGACTTGCATTTGCAGTCACTATAAAATTACCATGTGCTGTTGTAATTTCCTAGCGTTCTTTCTCATAGAGAAGAACACACTACTATTTTCAGTTGCTACTTTCCTTCTCCCAAAGGAACTCCAGTTTTGTATTTCCTCAGTTATTAATTTTTCAGTAGCTTTACCAACTTGAATAAATGGGAGAGAATGTATAATGCGTATACCACAGGTGCTAGAATATAATATAAGAAAAGCATTGTTGGTTTGGACTCTGGCATGTCTAGTTTGGCATCTGATTCCTGAAGTGGCAGGAAGCAAGACATGGGACCACTGGATTGGTTTGAGAGGAAACACAGGAGCCGAGGAGGCGCAGTGGTTAGAGTGTAGCACTGCAGGCTACTTCAGCTGACTGCTAGCTGCAGTTCGGTGGTTCAAATCTCACCAGCTCAAGGTTGACTCAGCTTTCCATCCTTCTGAGGTGGGTAAAATGAGGACCCAGATTGTTGGGGGCAATATGCTAACTCTGTAAACCACTTAGAAAGGGCTGTAAAGCACTATGAAGCGGTATATAAGTCTAAGTGCTATTGCTATTTAGCCTCTGATCTTTCACTCAACAACGAAGCCTCTGGTGGTAATTTATAGTTGTCATGAGAAACAGCCATTGATAGCTTTGCTAAGTTCTTTGCTGGCTCTTTGCATTCTCAAAAAACATGTTCAAATTCCACTGCAAGGTAACTTTTGGTATATTCTAGAGCAGGATTATTCCATCTGGATTCCACAGAATTCTAGGCTTCTGAAAAAATCTGGTAGGATTATGTGAGAGACTAAATGAAAAAAAGAAAGAGAAAGAAAGAGAAAGAAAGAAAGAAAAGGAAAGTAAGTAAGAGAAAGAAAGGAAAAAAAAGAAAGAAAGAGAGAAAGAAAGAAAGAAAGAAAACTCAAACAAAGCCAATTTTCTGTCACTGACACTATGTCATGACTTGGGGTTCTGGGATTTATTTATTATATTAGCAGCAGCGGTGGGTTGCTCCTGGTTTGAACCGGTTCTTAGAACCGGTAGTGGCAGCGGCAGGAGGCTCCGCCCACCCGCCCGGGACGCTTCTGTGCATGCGCAGAAATGTTGCACAAGCGCGCGAACCGGTAGTAAAGGGTTTTAGAACCCACTACTGATTAGCAGGTTCTGTGACCTGAAAAAGTTTGAAAAATCCTCTTCCTGAGCTAATAGAGTGGGAAAGCCCATTTCATCCCTATTTTCCAGTCTCTAGGGAAGAGACTTCTGTTATTGGCTGAAGTTGTTTTCAACCATTGCCATTTAATAGTAATAGCACTTAGATTTATATACTGTTTCACAGTGCTTTAAAGCCCTCTCTAACTGGTTTACAGAGTCAGCATATTGCCCTGAACAATCTGGGTCCTCATTTTATCAACCTCAGAAGGATGGAAACCTGAGTCAACCTTGAGCCGGTGACAATTGAACTGCTGGCAGTTCGCAAAATTAGCCTGCAATACTGCATTCTAACCACTGTGCCACCATGGGTCTTATATGGATCTGGTCAAAGAAATAAAAATATTTCAGTTTCCATAATAGTGCTATCTACCCTTATTAGAACAGTTCAGGAAAAGCTGTATTTCCACTCCCCAAAAAACTATATACTTGAAAATGTTTCTCAAAAAAGTTAATGTTCATGATGACTATGAAGTTTGTGAATTTGACTTTTACTGACTTAAAACATTATTTTCATTGCAACTGAAAATACAAACATTTAGAAATGAATGATGCTTTATCAATATTTCCTCTGTGAAAAAAAGATGTTTAGCTATATCAGGGGTGTCAAACTGGCGGCCCGCAGGCCTAATGCATCATGTGCAGGCCACACCACCCAAGCTCCACAGGCCACACCCACCCCAGCTCTGCAAACGGGAAAAAATCTCGAAAAGTCATGTGATGGAAATGTGACACCCTGACTTTGACACCCATGAGCTATATGTTCTTCTATTTAGCTATCAAGTTTTAAAATCATTTCTTATTTTCATGTAGTTTTGTTCATATCCATCAACTTAAATCATATATACATATGTCTTGCTAAGAGCATTCTTACATCTTAAGGTCCATGATTGTAAATGATCTTGTCCAGATTCATATTCTGTCTCCTTGGTATTACATTGAGGAACTTTTCAAAGTATGTGACCATCATCGCAGCAATTTTCATTTAAGAGGAATGATAATTTTCCAGATAAGACTCCTGGATAGATGGAAAATTGCAACAGTGGCTTAATGAGTAACTTCACCATTTTGACTTTTCATTGGTTCATTTAATGTTAATGTCCATTAGGTTTCAGGAGGCAGACAAATTGCATAAATAAATAACTTTGGATTCAGGCTTTGTCCAAGATATTATGCAAGTCCTTAAAGCAGTCAGAAAACTTTCAAATATGCTTTAAAAGGTTTGTGGTTCCTATTGCTTCTTCACTCTCTAGTATGCGTTTTAAATTTCATCTCTCTGCATTGCAAAGTTTTGAATTATAGTTTTTAAAAATGTATTTGTCTGGAAACTTGACTTTTTATGCCAAAGTACTTTTCTCCAAAGCCTTGTCCAAAGACTTTTTTCAGTTACATTCTCCATCATTTTATTGTTCTCCAATATGTTGCTTATCTCCTGTACTCAGAATTGATGTGAAAATGTTGGAGTTTATGACTTCATATGATAAAATATAAAAAGTTAGTGATTAAATCCATAAGCCACATATGTCCTCTCTCCCCTTCATTCTTTGGTAGTGTCCAAATCCCCCATCAACTTACAGAATTTAACAGCAAATAATCATATATTAGCAGAACATTTCCCTGCTTAAAAAATAAAAATAAAACAAGAAACGCATACTAAGATGCAAAATTAAACTACCCATCTGATACCTCTTAAAATAAAATGTTAGAAACCATGAAAATCAGGTTATCTGCCAAAGGATTATTTGCCCCAGAGAATATTTTTATTATTTTCATACAAATATGATATTGAGAATGGATAGCATTGCCTAGGATGGCACACATGTTGTATGAACAATTTTTATACTCGGTAGCATTAGAGATACCTAGATATCTACTGGACTCATATACTTCAATGTGTTCCTGTGTCAAAGTAGTAAGGCAGCAAAGAATATTTTCATTGTTTTACAAATGGTAAAATTATTTGAAATCTGAAGATGTTAATTCATATTGTTCCCTGAGTGTAACTTCTCTAGTTTTTCTCCAGGTTTCTTTCAGATCAGCATATCTCTACTATCCTTTTTCTAGCCATCTGCATTCTTCCATTGCTACAAGTTGGATAACAAGACAGAGTTGTTTTACAATTCAAGAAGTAATTAAGTATGTGAATATAACCAATAGTCTTTTTTTGGGAGGTTTTATTTCCAATTTAAATAGCTACAGTTAATAAGAAAAAGTTAGCGACTTCTGTATGGTACAGTTAGAATATTTGATAAAACAAACATCCATGTATTTGAAAACGATTCAGGGTGGTCTTCATTTAATGGCTACTTGTTCGACATCACTGGAGGTTTTTAAGAAAAGACTGGACAACCACTTGTCTGAAATGGTATAGGGTCTCCTGCTTGAGCAGGGGGGTTGGACTAGAAGACCCCCAAGGTCCTTTCCAGCTCTATTCTGATTGGTTGATATTGGAACTCACGATGGTGCTGAACGAGTGGTAGAGGTCCTCATACTTTACTTCAGTTGTACATAATCACCATTTGTAACCATCTTTGCTAACTTCCTGCAAGCAGAGATAATGGCGAAACCAGCAAAAGGGCTCAAATGATGAGTACCTGATGACCTCACTTAACAATCCATAGTGATTTTCTTAAAGACAGCAACTTGAAATGCTGGAAATTTCACTGCTAAGCACCATTGCTACATGATGTTGCACTTTATCACTGGCATAGCTTAGTGACATAAATTTTGCTCCCCATTACTGTGGTTAAGTGATTTTTATTGAATGCATGATGTTGTGTGCTTCTTACTAGCATTTCCAGATAAGAGCCAGTATAGTATTTAAGGGTACTGGGCTAGAAACTGATACATTGTGAGTTTTAGTTCTTCTGTAGGGACAAAGCCAGGTAAGTGGTGGTGCGGAGGTTAGAATGCAGTACTGCAGGCTACTTCTGCTGACTGCTGGCTGCCATCAGTTCAGCAGTTCGATTCTTGTTGTGGCCCGCCAGCTGCCAACAGAGCTGGCAGCAGACTCAGACGATGAGGAGGTTGGGGAGGAACCTGGGCCAGTTCTGGAGTCTGGGGAAGGCTCTGATGGATGCTCTGCGTCGGATGCAGAGATAGAGCCAGGGCCGTCCAACATTTCCCAGCCACCGGAGAGGCAGCTGCCTTTGGAGGCTGAGATCAGTGAGGAGGAAGAACAGCTGGGGCCTGTTCCAGATGCATGTATGCGCAGTTAGGAGAGGTGAACAATGGAGGACAAGGAGTCGACTCGGGAAGCAAAGCACACGTGGATGCTGAATGGCCCCTTCCTGGCTGGGGAATAAATAGAAGGAAAGGGGAGTGGTTTTCATAGGAGACAACAGTTCGTATTTCTGGATATTTTGCTCATGGTGTTTTGTGTAACAAAGACTGCTTGCCTGAACTTAATTTGCAGCCTTTCGGCTGGGAGAGCACGGCCTTGCAATTATCGCAAGGAACTGATAAGGTCTGTTGCTGCAGTTAACGCCTTGCAGGATTCTTGCTTGGACTTTTTGGTGGGTGAATGCCATTAATTCACAAGAGGTAAATAAAGAGGGGTTTTTTGTGACAAGGAGTCTGTTTCTTGCGTCTGCTAAGACTGGGTCAGAACAATTCTCACCGGCTCAAGGTTGACTCAGCCTTCCATCCTTCCGAGGTCGGGTAAAATGAGGACTCAGATTGTTGGGAGTAATATGCTGACCTGTAAAGCACTGTGAACTGTACATAAGTTTAAGTCCTATTGCTATTTCTAAGTGTCATTCTCTCTAAGACCTAGGAAGAAAACCAAGGGCAAGCCACTTGCAAAAATGTTGCCAAGAAAACTGCATGGATTCTCAACTCAACACGGACTTGAAAGCGACCTCCCATCACCCCAGTTAGGAATTTGTGGAAAAATAATACCTGAGTGCATGCAGAATTTCTATTGTGTTGCTCCTGACTGAAAATTTTACCTTGGGCAAAATATGCAAGTTCTTGTAAGAAAAAAGTGTTCTTTCCTTGTTAGCTAGTTTTATATTCAGGTAGAGATGGGATTGTAGTACCGGTAGTTAACATTTAAAAAGATTTTAAGGAATGTAACTAATTATTTTATTACATGAAATTTCAGATATCCTAGAAGGTTTCATAGGCTGTTTTTTAATGTTTAATTTAGGTTAAAAAGTCTTGGAGATAACTTTCTTTTAAAATAAAAATAAAAAGTATTTTAGAAGATAGTTGATTTTTGCTTAAATAATTGAAAAAGCACCGTGCATAATTTACCATACATGCAAATTGCAGCATTAAAGTACTTAACTGCAGTTGGTGAACAGGTAGAAAATTATGCCAGCTTAACATTCCACATTTCAGAATTCTAGTCCTGTTTGCCAATATGGTTGAAAGAGAAATAGGAACAGGGAGAGAAGCTTTCATGGCTGCTGCTGGCAGAAGAAGACGGTCCCATCTTCTATCTATTCTATGGGCCCCTGCTACCGTATCATTGTCAGTGACTGGAGAACTGGTACCACAGAAATGTTCTCTCTTCTCCCACTCAGAGCAAGAGAATGGGATAATGAAAAGAATAAGCAGGTCGTCTGCTTTCTACTCTCAGATCCCATCTGAGGGAACCCAACCTCCTTGGCTCTGAATTGGGTGGCACTGCCTCAAACAGACCCAGTGTGCAAAATGAGAGGAGTCCTGGAGCTCAAAGAGCAGATAGTTTTGTATCATTTTCATCTTGTTTCTGAACCGGGAGGCCCTGCTCATAATCACTCATGCATTTGTGACTTCTTGCAATACACTGTACATGGGGCTATCCTTGAAGAGTATTTGGAAACTCCAACTGGTGCAGAATGGGGCAGCACAAGCAGTTTATGGTGCCAGTTGTTCAGTGCATGTGACACCACTGCTCTGCAAGCTGCATTGGCTACTCGCAGGCTTCCAGGTGCAATTCAGGCTGCTGGTTACCTTTAAAGCCCCTCATGGTTTGGGCTGGGTTACTTACTGGACCCAGGGCTGTCTTAATGCATGGGCCTGATGGGCACTTGCCCATGGCCCCCACGAGCATAGGGGCCCCATACTAATCTGTGTATGTTAACCAGTGCACCTTGTATCATATAAATACAGCAACATATTTATTACATTTTACTGCATTTTTAAATTAATACTAACATGCAAATATATGTTTAATTTTATCGACCATTTACATTTTTATTCCTGTGAGTAGTTGTTGTAGGGCAATGTTCCCTCTAAGTTGCACGGCTGCGTGGCCGCACATGTGACAGGAAATCACATGCAGGCAGTTTCCAGAAATCAGGCAGTTTCCAACTGCCGCGCAGCGATTTTCAATATCAGAGGGAACATTGTCGTAGGGGCCCCAGTACACTGCCTTGCCTGGGACCCATAATGCTGTTAAGACGGCCCTGACTGGACCAACTCTCCCCAATTTTCATCCTATCCTACCTGATCTGATACACATTGGCCATGGATTGTTGTCTGGCAGGGCCCAGAAATAGGGTCTTTTCTATCATGCTGCCCACTCTCTGGAACATCATTCCCAATCCTGCTGGCCTTTCATAAGGCCTTAAAGACCTGCTTCGGTACTCAAACCTGGGTGTGTGAAGGAGCCTGGCTGTTGTTTGTGTGTGTGTGTGTTTTCCCAGCTGTTCTTGTTTTACTTGTTTTTGAGATTTTGTGTGTGTGTTGGTGTATTTATTTTTAATATTGGTAGTCCCGCAGACTCCTTTCTGGTGGGTGGTTGTACAAATCAATCAATCAATCCAATCAATCAATCAATCAATAATGATGAAAATTCTTGAGCAGTTAAACTTTTTTATTTCAAGGCCTCCCAGTGGCAAAAGAAATTGAGAGTAAACAAAAGAATTATATATAGACCCATATAACAGTATTATCACTAAACAAACAATTGAAAGCTCTCCGGAGTTCGACTTACTGCACTTATTTACAGGACCAAACCAAAAGCTTAGAAATAAAGAGTTTATATTATCTATTTAATTATAGCAGCCAAAACAATAATTGTACAAACACTGGGAAAACTTCAGATAATTAGATAGCCTGAACTTGGTACAGCAATCTAAGCTGGTGTAAGCTGCTTTGTGGCATAGGTGTTAGGCTTCTTTCAAGTTCAAGCTTGTTATTTTAGAGAGATTGCAATCCCATACAGAACAAGATGGAACAGTTGGACAGATAAACCCTCCACCAAGAGCATACGCACAGTGTCTTGTTTGGATTTAGCTTCAGTTTGTTGGCTCTCATTATCACAACTAGCACTGGTGCAGAATTCAACTGGCTTACTTGAATTTTTTGAGAAGGAAATATAAACAATTGAGGTGTAGTTAGATCATCGTTCAAGGCACCAAGGTGTGTACTTTATATCGTCCCATTAGCTCTTTATTGCCACCTGATTTTTTATGATTTTAATTTAATGTCCATTTTAACAGTTTGATTTTATCTTTAAATTCTCAATCTCTTATTAATAAAATCCCTACGTTAGTTCATTCATATTATCAAGGAAGAAATGAAAGACGTAAAAAAACGGAAGGGATGCAGCAGCTACACAGTGTTACATAATCTAAGCCCCTGAGAGTGAAATAATGAATAGAATAATAAACACTACCAACATGATCTCTAATAAAATAAAATAAAAAATAAACACCATTAAAGGTCAATGTAACTGAACTGGTATCTTCACTGTATTCTAAGAAAGTAATGAGAAACACCTTCATTCTCAAAAAGAAGTCAATAGAAAATCAGCAAACAGCTATTGCAGATATCCTTTATCCGCAAGATTCCGAATCAACTTGCAAGCATTCTAGAATTGCACACAAAAGGCTTTTTAAAAGAATACAAACTACTTGGAGCAAAGAGCAAAAGCAACCAGCTCTGTTATTTTTTTCTCTTCGTACCATGTTGGTGAAATAATGAAAGAAGTACAGGGAAAAACCGCCATTCTTTTTTTCAGACATAAAATTGCACACAATTTAGGTTTATAGCAGCAGATGGCCTCAAACTAAATTGAGTGCTGTATGAATGAAGGAGAGAAGGGGGTATTTGAAACCCAAGTTAAAGGTGACAGTCATTTCTCTCCCTAGACATAATCACGACAAAACACATTATTAGAAATGTTAGGAGTGTTTTGAGAAAATATTTCAAATTGTGGTAGAGATAATTGATATTGTAGTTAAAATATACAATTATCTAACTTCAGAAAGATAGATTCCAGACACCGATATTGGACCTAAAGCACATTTGAATGGATTGTGGTAGAAAAATAAATATATGATTACCTATGTAGTGCAAATAACCTATAACATAGTGTTCAACATATAATTTACAATGGTAAATCTAATTGCCCTAATTTACAATGGTAAATCTCTTGTTATCAGTTAATTTTCACTACACAAGTATCTGATTATCTTTTTACATAGCAGTATTTAGACAGTAATTAAATTGTAACTAATTAACATGTAATTCCACTTACTTATTTGTACCATGCAAAGTGAATTATTTACTTAAATATAGATAAAATGCTTGCAACTAAAAAATTACTTTTCTATTGCAGATAATTATGGATAAGACTAGACTTTATTCCAGAAGATTTGTTAATAATTTTGGAGTCATCTACATAGAAGAATTTTGTTTCTTCAAATATCCAAAATTGGTAGCAACCCCCAAAATTGCTAAGCAATCCCCAAATATTTAATTCTTGACATTTAACTTCCATTCTATGCAGGGTGGATAAAAATCGATGTTTTTTTTTAATCGGATTTTTTTATTTAAATCGGATTTTTTTTATTTAGATCAGATTTTTTTATTTAAAATGGTTTTTTTTTTAAATTTAAATCCGATTTTTAAAATTTTTATCAAATTTATTTTAATAAAATACTTTTGGAGTAAAAAATCTATCTAAAGATAGTTTTCTAATTAAGATACATTAATAATTTAGTTTATTCAGCATGAAATGGAGCTTAGTTATGTAGCATGAGGCTGTATATTCTGCAATATTGGGACTGTTGGTGAGTCAGAGGAAGAGCCACTGCGGGAGACAGATGACAGTTGCTCTTTAAAAATCACGATTTAAATTGACTTGATTTAAATCAAATCCACCCTGATTCTATGTAAAACTATCCCCTCAAATATATTCCTAATGAGAGTTGCTTATAGAATTATTATATACTCTTGTTTTTTTGACATTGTAAAATCTTATTGCTTTTATTAGTACAGGTAGTCCTCACTTACTGGCACTTGTTCAGCAACCATTCATAGTTGCAAAGATGCTGAACAAGTAGTACTTACGTCCTCAAAGTTCCAACCACTGCACACACACCCAATGATCATGTGATTGGAGTTCAGATGCTTGGCAACTGGCTTGCACTTATGACAGTTCCATGCAATCATATGATTGCCTTTTGGGTCATTCCATGTCAAGTGGTCTGATTTCAGAAAAGTGCCCCGCTCGACTGTCACGGATTTCAATGAAATTTTGTGTGAACATGCACACATGTCCCCAATGAACATTGGTAAAGTGTTATGTGTGCCAATGCAATACTTGCGGAGATATAGTCATTTGTGTGACTATATCTCACAATATAGCAGCCTTCTACAGTATGACTCTGAGGTTCCAGCAACTTTGCGACATAATATCTCCGGCAATATTTTGTTGAGAAACAAAACTTGGCTGTCTTGTACAACTTTTTGTACTCTATTTGTAAATAGATTTGTAAACTATTGGAAAGCAGGAGGAGAATGAAATTTTATATTCGAAAATGTGAAATTTTAGCTTCTTATATCTCTGGAAGGAAAGGTATGAGACACGTGAAACTTTGTGCGTAATAACTTAGCAACACAAGGTTTTCGAATATAAAATTTCATTCTCCTCCTGCTTTCCAATAGTTTACAAATCTATTTACAAATAGAGTACAAAAAGTTGTACAAGACAGCCAAGTTTTGTTTCTCAACAAAATATTGCCGGAGATATTATGTCTCAAAGTTGCTGGAACCTCAGAGTCATACTGTAGAAGGCTGCTATATTGTGAGATATAGTCACACAAATGACTATATCTCCGCAAGTATTGCATTGGCACATGTAACACTTTACCAATGTTCATTGGGGACATGTGTGCATGTTCACCCAAAATTTCATCGAAATCCGTGATGGTCAAGCAGGGACCCCCAGACCACTTGACATGGAATGACCCTTTTGTGACTTTTCCTGCCAGCTTTTCTACAAGCAAACTCAGTAGGAAAATCAGCAGAGAAGGTTGCAGGTTTCTCTGGTAAGTCCTTCCCCAGCTTCCCTGCACTCAAGTAGCACTCTGGCTTCCTTTCCCTGGTCCCTTTGCATTTTGCCAAGCTGTGGCATCTCTGTACTTGCTCTGTGCCACAGCTGCCTTCTCCCTGGCCAAATTGATACCAAGCTCCCTCAAGCGCTGCACCTGGTTAAACTAGGATAAGAATTGAAATTTGATGTATAAAAAAGAGCCATCTAAATTTATCATGCTTTTTTATGCCTTTGTCATTTCCAATACCTCTTCTTGCCTTGTTAGCAAAGGATTATTTTTGTTTAGCTCAGAATTAATGTGTGCTTTCACTGAAATACTCCTGCATATGCTGTATCAATTTTGTTGCTCATTAATTGACATTACCAAGACCCTGGCACTTAGTGACACACGTGGAAGTAAGAAGCATTTCCACGTGTCTACTTAATCCTTTTTATAGCAAATAGCTTTGGCATTTATATGCTTTTTGTTTCTCCGAATAGACAGCCAGGGCTTTGATTTTCTAAAAAGATCCAATTGTTTTTACAATCCCCAGCTTATATGTACTTTTCTAAAAAAAGCTTTAAATTAAGTAAGCAGTGTTTCAGGTACATTTAGAAGTCAGGCAGCAGTCAAAGCAAGTGATTCAACACAAGGGTTGTCATTTTTAAAAATGCTACTTGAAGATAGCCATTTAGGTTGTAATCTCTACAATTTGGGGAAGTAGCCCTAGATAATTGAGAACATTTACTATGATGTCATGATGTTACTACGATTAAATAATTGTTTGAAGGTGATTTATTTAGTGATTATTTAGATCTATCTAAAGGTAGATAGGAAAAACCAGCCTTTCATAAATCAGAAACATGATACAAAGAAAACTTACACGGTTTTTAACTGGAAAAAATATCCAAACAAGAATGAATCAATCAGCACCATAATCACAATTTAAATATAAGCTGTGTATAAATTTATATCCAAAAGGTAATCAGATTTCTAGAATATCATGGGATGAACTATATTTTTTCAGTGATTACTTCTTTTCATATAAGGTACGTTGTACTAATGTCAAAGATGTCCAACATCTGTATGTCCAACATTAAATGTATTGATATGTTCCAAGTCTCATCAAAGGCTGCTTCCATCATACAAATAGACTACAGTATTTCCAAAAGATGTTAATGAAGAAATGACTTTGCCTTATGTAGAAATATTGTTTTGAAAATTAAAGTGGAACTACAAGTGATAAACCAAGAGAATGACCTGGATAATAATTTTTTATTGAATTTTCCAAAAAAGTTTGCTAAAGGCCTGAAGAAGTCTTTGGAATGGGAAAAAGAAAAATTGAAGGGAAGCTAAATTATATGACATCTGAATGAATTAAATATCAAGATTGTCAATTATATGACAACATCTGAATGAATTAAATAACAAGATTGTCAGAAGTAAAAGGAAGGAATATAAAGTTGGTTTATTTGACTAAAGTTTGAATAAGACATATTTATATAAAGCTGTGGTAACCCTTTACAGACTTTTTCCTGACATCAGAACTGAAAGGTTGATAATTTATTGATTTTCCTATAAGTACCGTATTTTTCGGACTATAAGACGCACCGGTGTATAAGACGCACCAAGATTTTGAAGAGGTAAATAAAAAAAAAGTTTTTGCCGTCTCCCAGCCCCCAGGAGCACTCTGCAGACCTCCCAAATCCTCTGCGCACCCCATTTTTTGTGAAAAACGGGCCATTTTTTGCACGATTTTTGCAAAAACGGGGGTGTTTCTGCCCGCCCCAGGAGCACTCTGCAGACCTCCCAAACCCTCTGCCCACCCCATTTTTGCAAAAAACGGGCCGTTTTTGCAAAAAAGGCCATTTTTTGCCCATTTTTTGCAAAACAGGGGTGTTTGCCCTCCCCCAGCCCCCAGGAGCACACTGCAGACCACCCAAACCCTCTGCCCACCCCGTTTTTGCAAAAAACAAGCCATTTTTTGCAAAAATGGGGGCATTTTTGCCCTCCCCCAGTCCCCAGGAGCACTCTGCAGACCTCCCAAACCTTCTACACACCCGTTTTTGCGTGGGGCAGGGCTTTGGGAGGCCAAAAATGGCTGTATTCGGTGTATAAGATGCACCAACATTTCCACCCTCTTTTAGGGGGGGGGGAAACTGCGTCTTATACTCCGAAAAATACGGTAAGTGACAGGTTATAAGAAGAAAGAATATTTGTTTGTAATCTTATAGGGATAAATAATTATTAAGTTTGTTTACACTTGTGATGAATACACTTGTGATGAATATGAAGTCGCTTCTTACATGTTTCTTTTTTATCTTACTTTTTCCTTTTTTCTTTTTTTTTCTTTTTGTTTCCTTGCACTTTTTAATATTTCTCTTTTTCTCTCTCTGAGCTTTGTATTTGCTTTTACTATTGTAATAAAAATCTGCAATAAAATTATTTTCTTAAAAAAGGAATGCATTCATTATATTATTTTATATTAAAAATTATAATATAATTATATTAATTTATTTGATTCTTTTTATTAGTTTTATTGTTTTAAATGAGGTTTTATATTCTGTAAGTGCCTTGAGTCGCCATGGGCGAATAGGTGGCAATATAAATTCAATAAATAAAAATAAAAAAAAATGTTTATTTTGGTGATTTATCCTATTATGATATATTTCATGCATAGATATTTATAGGAAGTTTGAAAAGGAATGAAATTCATACTTTTATTAAAAATGGGTGCAGGATTTTTAATATAGTTTAAAACAGTACTTTTATAGTTTGAGTTTATTAATATATATTTGCTTTTTCAACAGAACAGTGAAGTCAAACTATTATTAACCGAGTAAACATATTGAGATTTATAGACACAAAATGCAATTAAGGGGGTAGTGTCAACAGAAATAAATGAACACAAAGAAATACAAATAATATTATTTACAATTATTTTTATATATAAAACTATAGCAAGTATAAGTGGGAATTGTGAGCCAGCGTTTTGCCACAGCAGGATATGACAGTTATGTCAACAAGCAACAGTTGCATGGCTTCAAGGTTAAGAAGAACAAGGTAAAATATCTGTTAAGCCATTGTTAAGCTATCTGTTGAGACAGAAAGAGTTGCCAGATTTAAACTGGATATAAAAAGACAATTTCAGGTATATGTTAACCAAATGCAAACAACTGTTTTAGTGGCTTCTTCCTTTATTCATCTTTAATAAAGATTCTTACCTAGATGTGCCATATTGTGTGTCATGTTAAGGCTAGTGTTGAGTGAGTTGAGTAAACTCTACTGAAGTTTTCCAGTGATCCTGGTAGTATAGGAGGGATACAAAAATAATAAAGGTGATTAAATTAAAAAATGTAGTTGAAGATTTATTGTCTTTATATATAAGGTGGAATATTGAAATATATTTTGAAGTGAAGGGATTTGGGATGGAGAAAGGGAGGAGCTAGAGATAAACTACATTTAAAAGAGACTAAAAAAAGAAGGAAACACAAACAAAATAAAAAAACAATCAAAAGGGTAGGTTTCCATTCTCAAAGAGATTTTTATAAGAGGGGGCAGCAGTGTCCATTTTGTTTTGTGAAAGTTTTTGATTTTTAAGACTTGGCTGAAAACAAGGAGATGTCGAAGTTTCTAATCAATAGCAGCCAAGCTGAAATCTAGTGAATTTAATCAGCAAGCTAGATCAATGAAGCTAGTTGTAATACTGTTATAGGTTCTGTTTATTTTTTATGGACTCAGGTTTGGAGTGAGTTCAAGTGAGTGTATTTGATGCAAGATCCTGGGCTGAGGGAGTAGCTGACAGAGACCAGCCTCTTCAGAAAACAATTGTTCATTCCTCTCCCTCCTACCCCTTTTCCTCCTTTCCTCCTTTGTTCTTGTTCTCTGACCTTGCTATGTACAATAAAGATTTCATTAAGGTAGAATTATTAATGACCCAGTGATAATCATTCATAGCTACAATAAAAAATTATGGGCCTGTCCCAAATGATCACATTCTTGCCCATACTGGAAGTCACAAAATTAATAGGCCTAATTTTGTCTTAATGTATTTAAAACATGATCTGAAGTGTTGGGTATTTTCATCAGTTCTTTGTTGTTATCAGTTTGCTCTTTGGTTTTCTAGTTCAAAGCTTCCTTTAGTTGAATCCACCCAGCCTCTCCAATGCAAGATCCTCTCTGTCTTTCGCCTCTGGTTTGAAGCTAGCCATAATACATATGGTATGCAGATAGCCAACTAACAGCATTGTTCAGTTACCTCATCTCAACCTAGTTAATTTAAATGTTGGCTTGTCTCCAGGTTTCTTTATACAGGAATGGGTGACAATAGGATGAAATTGAATTCCAAGAAGACTGAGTTACTGTTTGTCCATTAGAATTCTCAATCCGTTGTGATGTCTTTTGCAAGGTGGCACTACCCCTGTTGGGCAGATCCAGTGGTGGGATTCAAATTTTTAACAATAGGTTCTGTAGGCGTGGCGTATTTGGGGGCGTGTCTTGGTGGTCATGTGACTGGGTGGGTGTGGCTAGCTGGTCATGTGACTGGGTGGGCATGGCTAGCTGGTCATGTGACCGGGTTGGCGTGGCTATGTGCATAGGGACTACTCAGAGGGCTGAAAAAAGTGAATTATGACTGGTCCTCACACTTACGACCACCCTAACATTTATGCCTGTTGCAGCATTCTTAACAACCGTGTTACTCATTTCACAACTGCGGTGCTTCTCTTCACCACGGTGACAAGATAGGGCGCAAAACATAAAATGTGAGGACAGTCATAAGTGCAAGGACCGGTCAAAAATCACTTTTTCAGCCCTCTTGAGTAGTCCCTATGTGCACCCGGCGTGGCCAGGTGGTCATGTGACTGGGTGGGCATGGCCAACTCAACATCACTCACGTTAAGGGGCGCTTTTCCTCGCCTGGCCTCGTGACCGTGGGGATGCTGCAACGGTCGTAAGTGTGAAAAATGGTCATAAGTCACTTTTTTCAGTGCCATTGTAACTGAATGGTCACTAAATGAACTGTTGTAAGTCAAGGATACAAAAATACAAAAAGCTTCTTTGCTTGCAAAAAGCTGCCCTAAATACCAATCATTAGATTAGAAATACCTGCAAGCTGGAGTTACAAATCAGGCAGGGTGCCAGAGCACCTTGAGGAATTAAAATAGTTAAAATACAATGATAACTATCAGCAGCCAACTCTTGCTCATAAAGTGAACCCCTTTAGCAGAGAGGTCATTTAAGCTCTCCAGAAAGAACACACCCAGGAGAAGCAATCCTTAGATCCATTTGCACCACTTAAAGAT
>QLTV01012186.1:3557315-3567510 GCA_003457575.1 Thermophis baileyi | reverse complement strand
TAAGAAAGTCAAGCAAAGCAAAGAAAAAACTCCAGAGACAGTAAGTCTAGGCGTACTGCCAAGAATGTAATAAGGGTTAATGGAGAGGCAGTTTCTGTAAGCAGGGCAATAAAGATTAGGCTATAGTAGTGATGGCAAACCTTTTTTTCCTTGGGTGCCGAAAGCGCGTGTGCGTGCACTATCGTGCACGTGCGAGTGCCCACACCTATAATTCAATGCCTGGGGAGGGCAAAAACGGCCTCCCCCGCCCCCTGGAGGCCCTCTGGAAGCAGAAAACGGCCCATTTCCCAACTTCTGGTGGGCCCAGTAGGCCTGTTTTTCACCCTCCCCAGGCTCCAGAGGCTTCCTCCAGAGGCGAAAACTCCCTCCCCCGCCCCCCAGAGGCCCTCCGGAGGCCAAAACCCCCCTCCCAGACCCTCCGTGCGAGCCAAAAATCAGATGGCTGGCTGTTGTGCAGAACATAGTTTACTTCAGTATTCCTGTTGTGATCATCATCTTTTTCAATGATTTTTAAAGGAGCTTGGACAACTTCATGGGGAATAAGATCTCAATGCCCACTAGTCACGTAGGCTCTATAACAGTGATGGCAAACCTTTTTTTCCTTGGGTGCCGAAAGCGCGTGTGCGTGCACTATCGTGCACGTGCGAGTGCCCACACCTATAATTCAATTCCTGGGGAGGGCAAAAACGGCCTCCCCCGCCCCCTGGAGGCCCTCTGGAAGCAGAAAACGGCCCATTTCCCAACCGGTTCTAGAGAACCTGTTAGAACCGGTAGAATCCCACCTCTGGACAGATCCTCTTGGACTCATGGCTATTGTTAGAATAGCAGATTGGAGGCTACAGCCAGGGGACTTTTCCCCACCTTCAAGTAGTGCAGTAGTTGTAAGCTTGCTACAGTGAGCGTCATTCCCTTGTATGACTCATTCCCTTGTACCACCCATTTAGGCTAATGCAATGTGGTTTACATGATTCTCCCTTTGAAGAGTACTGGGAAGCTTGAGTTAGGTGCAAATGACCGTACAGAGGTTAGCATTTGCTGGTATGAGAACCTTACACTAGTGCTGCAAACCCTGACCAGTTGCCAATATTCTTCAGGATATAATGCGGAGTACTAGCATTTCCTCTAAATCTCTACATGGCTTGGATGTAGAGTTATCAAGTTATCTGCAGGATTATGTTCTCTATTTGGAGTTGATCCAGCAAATAGCCCTTTAGCACTTAGACTTATATACCGCTTCATAGTGCTTTGCAGCCCTTTCTAAGCGGTTTACAGAGTCAGCTTATTGCCCCCAACAATCTGGGTCCTCATTTTATCGACCTCGGAAGGATGGAAGGCTGAATCAACCTTGAGCGCTCAGAATTGAAGACCTGGCAGTGAGCAGAGTCAGCCTGCAATATTGCATTCTAACCACTGTGCCACCATGGCTCATTTCTATGTAACTGGGAAAAGTGAGGGGAATCAGGCTTCAGAGGCATAGCTTTTTGGTGGTGATGTCATCCTTTCAGATAGCCTCCTAGAAGACATCAAGTTGGCTCCCACTTTCACTTCTTTGGGAAGCAGTTCAAAATGAAACTCTTCTCGATGGTGTTTGGGATGTTGGGTGAGGTTTATAATTGGCTTTTGTTTATATATTTGTATTGTATGTTTTCTTTTAATTGTCCATTTCAGTGGTGTATTTTTATATTTATGAATTCAGGTCTTATTTGGGATTAAGACGGTTGATTAATTAGAGGAGCAAGTGAGAGACAGATAAATACATATGATTTTATTCAATATTTAATGTGAGATATAAGCAGTGTAGAGATGTTGAAGACTGAGTGCATAGAAACTGCAATAAATAAACATATGAATTGTAACATAGAGCAATAAAACAGTTAGTTCTTATCCAATCTGTTGCATTAGAAGATCTATAAAGAATCAGAGTGAATCTGTGTGTGAATGGACATTCTTGATAAATGAAGGACTTCTATTTGTATAGCTGTAGTTATAGTTTTATGAATATTTTTATACAACTACATTAGTTGATATGCATTGTACTGCATGTAGTACCTACCTTTTTCATTTTTACTATACCTACACACATGCAAATGTGTGCATGCATACATATACATGCATACATAGATACATATTATACCATACATACATACATACATACATACACACATACATACATACACACACACTAAGTGGGCTAAATTCAGTCGTGTAGAATTTGACTTCCAAAGTTAGAGCTAGTTATTCTTAGTCATATATATTGTAAGTCCACTAAAATCCAAACTTTTAATTTGCTCATGACAAAGAAATTTCAAAAATATTGTGGGATAATGCTCATAGCATAAATCCATCTCATTCATACAGAATGATGAACACACCAAAACTTGTAGTTTGTACTGTTTTGTTTTAGTAGACTGCATCAGGTTACACTGCAGAAATGGTTAATGCCTTCAAAATTAAGTTGTCATTGAATGCCAATAACAAATACAGAAGTTCTTATGAACAACTTGCTGTTGCTATAAACTCCCTCTCCTTTAGTCCGTAAAAACATATAGGTTATTTCTTCCATCGATACAAATGGAGTTTTGAGAAAAACTCTTGAGAAATGATGGACATATTTTGTTTCTTCTGTAAGGAGTCTCTTGTCTGATGTTCATGTTATTACTTCATATCAAATAGAAAAAAAAATTCAAGCAGATTTTTCTGTCTAGATATAGCTGAGTGAACAAAATGTAGGGCTGAAGAAGAAAAAAATCACATTAACGGAATGTCACCGCCTCTATCTAGTGCTGTGTAGCCACTCTCAACCTCTTCCCAGTTCTTTTGTAAGCGTCAGCAGTGAAAATTTTGAGACAATAACAGTCTTACTCATTCTTATGATAGTGTGTTATAGACTATTGTGTAGGAGAGTGCTATATATGTCACACAGCAATTTTATAGTTATGATTCCCTGAGTGATCTTTGTTAAAGAAGCAAGCAACCGGCTGAGTTGATTGATAGGTGACAGATTCTTATTTTAAAATTAAATTGTGTTGGGCTTGAATGCTGCCTAGAATCACATTTTTACTTCATTAGCTTTAAGTATTAAATGTTCAACGGGATCTATAAAGAATTAACAGCATTAGCATATTTTAATCAGTACTAATACATGAATCCCATTATAGATAATATTAATTATCTGGATTAAACTATACTGTATACTAAAAGATAAAGATTATTGTAGAACCATTTTTGGTCAGTTTTGTAGAATTAAGAATTTTTCAGCTAAAAATGATATATTTATAAAGTAATAAAATATGTTTCAGTTAGATAGGGACTACATACAGGTATGGTATGTATATTTTATGAACACCAAAGATAAGGACTACATACAGGTAGTCCTCGACTTAGAAGCACAATTAGCACCAGAATATCCATTGGTAAGCAAGGCAGTTG
The DNA here is from genome assembly GCA_003457575.1 of Thermophis baileyi. Lineage (NCBI taxonomy): Eukaryota > Metazoa > Chordata > Lepidosauria > Squamata > Dipsadidae > Thermophis > Thermophis baileyi. The sequence continues at coordinate 3,564,081 of QLTV01012186.1, read as the reverse complement.
TTAAGTGAGTCACACCTGATTTTACAACCTTTTTTTGCCACTGTTGTTAAGTGAATCACTGAAGTTGTTAAGCGAATCATGAGGTCATTATGCGAATCCGGCTTCTCTCATTGACATTGCTTGTCAGAAGCTAGCTGGGAAGATCACAAATAGCGGTTACATGCAATCATCATATATACAGTTACCAAGTGCCTGGATTTTGAGAGAATGGGGGATTCTGCGCTAGTCATAAGTGTGAGGATTGGTCATAGAGTCATTTTTTTCAGTACCATTATAATTTCAAATGGTTGTAAGTCAAGGACTACCTGTACTACCTCTAGTGTGGGTTTTTCAGCGTTCATGCAAAATTTTGATATAGTATCTCAAATGTATTTAGCTTCTTGAGTCTTATCTTTGTGCAGTATTAAATATAGCAATAGCACTTAGACTTATATACAGCTTTACAGTGCTTTACAGCCCTCTCTAAGCTGTTTACAGAGTCAGCATATTGCCCCCAACAATTTGAGTCCTCATTTTACCCACCTCGGAAGGATGAAAGGCTGAGTCAACCTTGAGCCTGGTGAGATTTGAACTGCCAAATTGCAGGCAGCCGGTAGCCAGCAGAAGTAGGCTGCAGTATTGCACTCTAACCACTGCACCACCGAGGCTCATATAAGCTGTTTTCATGACACTGTGGTGGTTTTCCTATTCTGGAAGGCCTATAGGAATTATGCTTCTTAATCCTACAGTTCATACCAAGGTTTTCATTCCTCCTAATCTGAATAAAAAGCTACTACTAAACAAAGAAACAGCACTAAGACTGCAGAGTCATGACTGCCATTTTTCCCCCTCGGTTTTTGAACATGATTCACTAGCACCGGCTAAGGTATATCACAATTACTCTCCACGATACATTCTGATTATTAGAATTATACATTCTAATTATACTTGTTAAAATAGAACTTATAGCCCTTTCTTTCTGAATCCGCAACACATAATTCTCTAGCCAAAATTACAAGCAGAGTAATTGTTAAATAACCTAAGAGGTAAGTCTACCATGAGTTCAGTGGTTACTTTTCATGTTCAATTAAAAGAATTGAAAGAGTATTTTTACAAGAAAAAAGAATGGCTTTTAAGGATACATTAAAATCTTTTCTTACAAGTGGCTTGCACATGTAGTTACAAAACCAGATGACAAATACATCCAAATTAGAACAAAATCACAAAAATATGGATTAAAATAATGCAAATTAATATATAACTTGCAATGACAGCATCAAAAATGTTAAGCCAAAGTGTTGCAGTAGTTAATAGATGTTTTTTCCCCTTCTTTTTCTATTATGGCCAATATCTTCAGTCAGATTGCTGTAAGTATTTAAGTATTGTTATAGCAGAGCAGAATTAAATGTAATTAGGATTCACTAATTATGATTTGGAGAACGTTTTTTCTGCTAGTCAGCAGAGTATGTTAAGACTAGCAAAATGATCTATTTATTGTAAAACAATCCCAGGCTGCTTAGTAAAATAATATGTTAGTGCTGAATAAAAGAAAATATAAACCCAAAGCACACAACACACAATTAATAAAATAATTAAAAAGTATGAGCATCCATATATGATTTTTAATAAAATCAACACAGCATTAGATATTAGAAGGGCTAAGGAAAGATATAATCAAAGTTGTTGGAAATACAGCATCGGGTGCCTCTCACTTTGGTGAAAGCATCCCAAATGTTGGGTGATCTTTTAAAATAGGGAAATCCCAGGAAGGAAAAATAATTTCACTTCCTATTCCTAAACTTTCCCCGTCTTAAAATTCAAGACCCAGATATATAATTTTAACCCGGTTGAAATATTGTTAAGACGTGAGAATAAGAAAAGCACAGTCAGAGCCAGAATTTTAAAAATTGAAAAATATATAAGCATATGTTTTATTTTGTTGCTAATAAAGAAATAAGTCCTGCGTTCACATAGGCTTGTTTAGCTGTGGTTACAAATATTCCATGTTAGAGTTGGTGAAGAAGACTGGTTGGAAATATGCCAACCACTACTTCAAATATAGGCCCCACCCTGACTCTGGGTGGGAAATCCCACTCTAATTTTCATTCTGAAAATCAGACTGTTTTTCTGTAACATTATCTTCATTCTTGTTTATATATACTCATATACAGTATACATAAACCGAAAAGGAAGGTTGGTTCACATAGGATTCTTGGAAGAACAGATTATAAATTGCCTTCTAGTGACTGTGATGTAAACGGCCAGTGATTCACAGAGGTATTAAATAATGGTAGGGATAGAATGTGCAGCCCAAAGCAGATTTATAGCACACCAAGGTCTCATGTTATTTTTTTTTTTTTAGTATTCTGCAGTTATAAGTGGCAATGCTGCAAAACAGTGCCCCCCCAACTTACTGAAATGGCCTAGTACCGTGATGGTCCTGCGTTCACATAGGCTTGTTTAGCTGTGGTTACAAATATTCCATGTTAGAGTTGGTGAAGAAGACTGGTTGGAAATATGCCAACCACTACTTCAAATATAGGCCCCACCCTGACTCTGGGTGGGAAATCCCACTCTAATTTTCATTCTGAAAATCAGACTGTTTTTCTGTAACATTATCTTCATTCTTGTTTATATATACTCATATACAGTATACATAAACCGAAAAGGAAGGTTGGTTCACATAGGATTCTTGGAAGAACAGATTATAAATTGCCTTCTAGTGACTGTGATGTAAACGGCCAGTGATTCACAGAGGTATTAAATAATGGTAGGGATAGAATGTGCAGCCCAAAGCAGATTTATAGCACACCAAGGTCTCATGTTATTTTTTTTTTTTTAGTATTCTGCAGTTATAAGTGGCAATGCTGCAAAACAGTGCCCCCCCAACTTACTGAAATGGCCTAGTACCGTGATGGCGAACCTATGACATGCGTGCCACAGGTGGCACGCAGAGCCCTCTCTGTGGGCACGCGAGCCGTCGCCCAGCTCAGCTCCACCGCACATGTGCGTGCGCCTCCCGCTGGCCAGCTGATTTTCGGGTATCTGCCACGCATGCGTAGAGGGTGGGGTGCATGGAGGAGATGCATGTGCATGCGCGGGGAGTCATGTGGGCATGCGCGGGGGTGGGGGGAGCCTCCGGTGAGTGAAAAATGGAAGTTCCGGAAGTCTGGAAACGGGCACGTTTCCGGCCTCCAGAGCCCGGGGGAGGCCATTTTCGCCCTCCCGGAGGCTTGAGGAAAGCCTCCGGAGCCTGGGGAGGGTGAAAATGGGCCTCCCGGAAGTCCAGAAACAGGCCCGTTTCCGGCCTCCGGAAGGCCTCCGGAGCCCGGGGGAGGCCATTTTCGCCCTCCCGAAGGCTTGAGGAAAGCCTCCAGAGCCTGGGGAGGGCGAAAAAAGGGCCTCTCTGGAAGTTCCGGATTTTTGAATCCCACCCCTGGTCATGCGCGCATGCGCAGGGGAGCATGGGGGTGTCGTGCACGCATGTGTGGGGGGTGGGATCATGGGGATGTCACGCATTGCATTATGGGTGCCCCCACGCGTGCGCGCTTTCAGCACGCAACGAGAAAAAGGTTAGCCATCACTGGCCTAGTATAAGGGTCTCCAGCTTATTATTTTTCAATTTATTAACTCTTTCATGAAGTTTCAGATTCTTCATTGACCCTCAAATATTTATGATATGAAAATAATTTAATAAATGCACTTTAGTTAATAGTGATACAAAAAATAATAGATTAATGAGGCCAGTACCAACACACAACTGATAGAGACAACTCAAGACAATTCATTAGCTCTTGACCATCAATCCCTGGGTAACACTATCTCACCACTAGCCACCCCAACTTCAGGACCAGGGACTGGTGTGGAGCTCTACATAGATCCCAAAATATTAATGACCTTCCATCATTTGTAAACCACCTATTTACCTCCTGTATTGATCTCCTTTTGACCTCCAGTTATTTATCAATCCTTGGATAATTCCATTGATTCTTGGGGATCAGTACTGACCACTTTTGGAAATCCTGTGGCAGGCCATTCGGAAATCCTGTGGCTATTCGGAACCCTGACATCCTGGTCTAGAAGGCTACTATGATTATTGCTGCAAAAAACCACAGAGAAGGGTCACATTCTCCCGTCTTTCCTTCACAAAAATAATCCACCAGGGTAACCAAAGTTGTTAAAGTGGCCCCCAATACAGAGTTAAAATCACTGGGTTTCTTCAGAATAACTGAACCTCTGTTTGCTGCTGTCCATTAGAGAAACAGAACATTGTTTTCAATGTTTTCACTTCATGAATATATTTACCTCAATTTTATTAACACACTCATAATTTACAGATTTATTAACAGATTTTAAACTGGTGATTAAAGCTGCATACCACTCTTTTTAAATCTCGGGTTTTGCCATGCTAAATGCTTTGAGGAAGAGACCGTTTACATATTCCTTACTTCTTAAATGCATCAAATGTATAGGGTTTTTTTGGGGGGGGGGAGGGAGGTGGTGGTTTGTAAAACCGTTCCACCCTAAGTTCTCTGAAATTGAGTGGAAATAAATACTGCCCTTTTGAATACTGCATTTTTTAAATACATGGACTATTTTGGACCAAGCCAATTTAAGGGAATTGCTCCTGAGAGTCTTTGTATAGCTGGAATCTGTTCTAGCGTGGAGTCTGCTGACTTTGGCAGAAGGAAAGTATCCGGGGAGGTAAGGGGAGAAAAAGGGTTTCTGTGAAAGGGCTTGGCAAGCTGGGAAAAAAAAAGCTTGTTCTGCCCAGAGTCAGTTTTAGGCAGCTTGATACTGATCCCAGGCAGCTTAGTGATCAAAGTTACATGGCTTTAGGTAGAAGACCTGCATTTGAAGCAGAGGTGGGTTGCTACCGGTTCGGACCGGTTCACCCGAACCGGTAGCGACCCGCTGGTGACGTCATGATGACTTCACTGATCTGGTTCGGTTGGTGCCGGTCCGTGGGCGCCGCCATCTTTTTTTTAAAAAAAATTCAATTTTTTTTTAATTTTTTTTTTTAAAAAAATTCTTCTGCACATGCGCAGAAGCCGAGTTTCCGGCAGTGCGCATGTGTCGCCATCTTGTTTTCGGCTTTTTAACTTTTTTAACTTTTTTAAATTTATTTTTTACTGCGCATGCACGCGCGTGCAAAGCATGCGCGCGCCCCCGAGGCGCAGCCACGCAGCGTGGGAGGAAGCGAACCAGCAGCAAGGTAAATTAGAACCCACCCCTGATTTGAAGCATTATAAACGGTGCACACCATAGCATCATCTTTCTGAAAGTTATTTAGGGACAAAGTAGTAGCTCTGTAAAAAGGATATGTTGATTCATAGGGCAGAACAATAAAAGAAAAATTGCGTTTCTCAAAGTGTTAATTTTACTTTTCTAAATTAACCCTGTTCACTTAAACACCTTTTCAAAATCTAATTTGTGCACAAGGAGAATATTTTAAAAATGTGATTTTATGGGAATACTATAATAATTATTTTGCTTGTGTAAAACTTTATTTTAATTCATAAGGGCGGCAAACAATTTCCAATTCAATTTACTATTCAGTCATGGTAGTCCTCCTTTAGTGACAAATCATGAAAGAGTAACTTTGCGACCAATGCTTTCATTTGCAACCTTTGCAGGTCTGTAAAGCGAAGGAAAGTTGAATTAAGCTCAGTTGTAGTTTTATTTAGGGACTGCTTCGTTTAACGACCAAGTTGCTGGTTCCTGTTGTAGTCCCTAAATAAGAAGTATTTGTATTTTAAGGGATGTCTTCTCAAGAATTTTGTAAATCTGGTGCAAAATAACTTTCTATCCATAAAGTCCATAACACTATACATGTATTCTTCTAGGTGAGAGTGAACTGAAACGACTCTGTATTATGCCTTGAAGTAAGTGCCATTGCATTTCAGATTTCTTTTTGCGGGTTTTTTTCCTTCATTATGATATTTATTTCTGTCATTGTTATCAAAGAAAAATGTTTGTTTGGTCTCTTCTCTACTTATAGCCCAGTACCCAAAAAAATAGACCAAGGTAGTAATCATACAGATAGCATGCAACAAAGCACTAGAAAAGGTAAATTCTCTCTCACTGTCTCCCAGATAAATTCTGTTGATGTTTCTCATTGATTAAAAAGATATTGTGGAATAAAAGAAACGAAGAAGAAAGAAGCCAAACTATAAAAGAAACTGAAGATATTCATACAAGGTGTCCCAAAGGTGGGCCCATAGACAATCATATAAATTATGTCTATGGAGATTCTCAGTCATCCAGGTCATGGTTGTCCCAAAGGTGCTTTTTCAAGAGGCAACTGGACTTTCTGGGTTTTCTTTGAAGATGTTTCGCTTCTTATCCAAGAAGCTTCTTCAGCTCTGACTGGATGGTCCATTCCCCATCATTCAGTCAGAGCTGAAGAAGCTTCTTGGATGAGAAGCGAAACGTCTTCAAAGAAAAACCAGAAAGTCCAGTTTTGCAAAAGTACCTTTGGAACATATAAATTATATTAAATGTTTGAATTGGGTGCTGTTTTCTTCCAAACATTTAGAACATTCCTGACTTTTGAACATTTCTAAGTGCAGTAACAATGTATATGAAAAAAAAATTAACGAAACTGACTATGCAATTTTGGTGTTCCCTCTCTGTCTTATATATGTATATATGTGTGTATAGACACATACATATACATATACATATACATATACATATACATATACATATACATATACATATACATATACATATACATATACATATACATATACATATACATCATATAAATATACATCTACATCTA
>QLTV01012186.1:3507064-3535617 GCA_003457575.1 Thermophis baileyi | reverse complement strand
ATTCTATTCTATTCTATTCTATTCTATTCTATTCTATTCTATTCTATTCTATTCTATTCTATTCTATTCTATTCTATTCTATTCTATTCTATTCTATTCTATTCTATTCTATTCTATTCTATTCTATTCCTATTCTATTCTATTCTATCTTTCTATTTTCCTCTCTAGATTTTCTCTGCTATTGGAGCATAATTCAGTTGGCTGAAATATAACAAAACTAGGTCTCAATCATTACGGGTTCTTGATCACTATGAAAAGTACTTCAGAAAGTACATAAATTAGGCGAAGGATTTTATTTCTGTAGATAAAGTTTTGGCTCATGGTTATTCTGTAAAATATAAATCTATAATCATACTCTGTAATATAACAGATAATTTTATCCTTGAGCAGCTTTTGTCATCTTGCAACTATATGTCAGAAGAGCTGCATTGTTTTAAATTTCATGTTTTGAGTTTGTGATAAGACGAAAATTCTTTAGCTGCAGAAGCTCAGTTTTGTATTGCTAGATTACTTAGTTTCCGTAATTTGTTCTCTGTGGTTATGCTATCCTGTGTGTAAGAAATGGCAAACCTATTGACTAGATGTAAGAGGATATCCAATCTGATATGTCTTTCCCTCCACCTCCTTCATCCTAATTCCTATGTTAGTCCAGCTACTTTATTATGTACCTGACAAAGTGACTTGCAGTTTACAAAAGCTGGATCTCTTCTGATAAAATGTTAGTCTCAAAAAGTGCTACCGGACTCCTCCTGATTTTTGGCTACTATTGAATACAGGTAGTCCTCGACTTGTAACCATTTGTTTAGTGAACGTTTGAACTTACAATGGCAATGAAAAAAGTGGCATGATCCTTTTTCCACGCTTATGATCATTGTAGCATCCCCATGGTCAGGTGATCAAAATTTGTATGCTTGGCAACTGGCATTATTTATCACACTTTCAGTGTCCCAGGGTCATGTTGTCACTTTTTGTGACCTTCTGACAAGCAAACTGAATAGGGAAACTAAATTCACTTAACAACTGTTCTACTAACTAAACAACTGCACTGATTCACTTAACAATTGTGGCCAAGAAAGGTCCTAAAATGGGGCAAAATTTACTTAACAGAAAGCAGAGTTGGAAGGGACCTTGGAGGTCTTCTAGTCTAAGCCCCTGCATTTCAGATAAATAGTTGTCCAATCTCTTCTTAAAAACTTCCAATGTTGGAACATTCACAAGTTCTGGAGGCAAGTTGTTCCACTGATTAATTGTTCCAACTGTCAGGAAATATCTTCTAAGTTGCTTCTCTCCTGGATTAGTTTCTATCCATTGCTTCTTGTCCTGCCCTCAGGTGCTTTGGAGAATAGCTTGACTCTCTCTTCTTTGTGGCAACCCCTGAGATATCAGAAAACTGCTAACATGTCAACCCTAGTCCTTCTTTTCATCAAACTAGACATACCCAATTCCAGCAACCGTTCTTTATGTGTTTTAGCCTCCAGTCCCCTAATCATCTTTGTTGTTCTTCTCTGCACTCTTTCTAGAGTCTCAAACTTAACCGTCTTGCTTAGCAACAGAAATTTTGGGCTCAAATGTGGTTGTAAATTGAGGACTACCGGTATCTGTAATCCAACTCTTCTCTTAATAATATTTCTAATGTGTACTATATTCTGTGTTCAAATATGGTGCTTGATCTGTACTTGGCCATATGCTAATATTCAAATTATTTTTGACAGAGAAATGTAGAAGTACTAAATAATGAAGATGTACTAGCTGTGTTTCAAAATAAATAAAATAATAATTATTCCATTAGAAACATTCTGATTAGAAAGGTCACCATGCATAAAAATCGATTTACATCTGTATGAATAGTGAAATGTATTCTTCATTGTTAACATTGTTGATTCAATTGTTAAATGAATGCCAAAGGATTAAATTAAATTGACCCCAATGAACAGCAAGAGCAGGATGGTCAAGCTAATTTATGCATGTAAATATTTTCATTTATGCACGCAATCCTTTTAGGCACATCTTGTCCACCGTTTTCTAGAGGGATGGTCTAAATAGAGATATCTCCTTCATCAAAATAACATATGGGAACACAAGAAAACATATTCAAAAGGGTAGCAACAATATCCTTTGTGTAATGAAATCTGCTTTTCAGTGTTTTCAGCACGAGCTACTTTAAATAAAGTAATTAAAACAAAGGGCTGTACAATTTCTTATTTTTGCTTTTTCATGTAAGTTGTTGTTGAAAGTCTCACCTGTATTTCCAAAGTAGAAAAATGTGTGGAGTTGAAAGGTCTTCCCTTAATTTTTACATAAAAAAATAAATGCCCATTTACCAGTAACCAATTGCATCCTTATCTTTTCACATGCTTAAGGTACCAAATAAGTTTCTATCCCGTTCTGATAGGCAAGACTAAAAAGTAGTTCATGAGTTTTAAAAACATTCCCAAAAGCAACACAGTTCATCCACATCAAATTTCAAGTTACAATTCAATAAAATAGTGAAAAATAGTGAAATTAAATACAAAATACAATTTTAAAAATGCAATGACCGCTAGACATGAAACTGTGAACCAAATGCTTAGGCTTCAAATGCCTGATAGGACCAAAGTATCTTCTTCAAAGCAACAATTTTGGGCCCATCAGGATTAGTGGGACAAGGAACATTGTAATGGGATAGGCATTGAAAAAGGCTGTCCCCAGATTTTACTCCGCTGACATCTCAAGGAGATCCCAAAATCCTTCTCAGTTGGAATCCATCAAGCAGACAGATTCCGTTAGTGCTGGCTTCTTAATAAGCATGACAACTATCATCATATTTTGTTGAAAAAGGTATATTACCACTGAACGAAGCAAAATTCTCATTTTAGAATTAACAGTGATAAAATGTTTTAGTTGAAATGGAGCCTTTGCATATATTTTTGCTCAGTTTTGTCTTATGTTCATAGATTTCTTTCCAGCGTACCTGCATTAATCAGATTATTATAGTTATCTCATTATGAATAAGAGTGAAGCCTTATTAGAAATGTAATCCTTTTTTCATTTTATATAACAGAGTCTATATCTATAATCTTCAAGAAATCTAATGTAAGCGGAGAGAAGTGAGCGTGTTGTTTGAAGTTATTTGCCAGTCTCCCTCTAACTAATCAACTGGAAGAATTGAAAAAAAGCTTTATTTTTTTCCTTCTCTGCTGCTACTATTTCTGCCTTTGCTGTACTGATTTATGATTACAAATCTTAGTCCAGTTTTCCAGAGTATAGAATTTTGTAGAATTTTGAATCCCACAGTCAAGTATCTTAATTTTCACAGCTGAGAAAACTGTTGATAAATTAAACTGCTTCTAGCATGCATAATATGATTTGAGTTTTCACAGTTTTTTTTAAAAAAATACTTTCAATCTGTTTAAATGAAGAGTTAAATCTACAATGAGCTAGTATGCATTATCAGTTTTTTTTGGGGGGGGGGTGAGGATGCATGATGTTCTGCAGTTATTTAAAAAAATGGATATCAAGTGACTTTTTAAATTAGAATTGCCTTATGTTAAAGTTGTTAATTTATGGTTGTAAAGTTTCTGAAATATTCTAAGCTTCCTTGAGAAATAAATGTGATTTTGGCAAGTTAATCCTGATCTCACTCATTGAGATTTCTTGATGCTGCACAGTTAACAGATGTATGAATATGATTAGATCCTCTTAAGTATGAAATAGTTGAAATACGTAATAGTAATTTACTTCTTAGTCTGGAATTAAATGTTTGTTAGGAAAGCTAAAAGTCAGATTTTTAACTGACATTGATTTATAGCACAAATAAAGCCATAAATGCAATAAGATCAATAAGTAATAGTATTAATGAAATGATAAAATATGAGAATTTGCTAATGTAATGTAAATGCCCTTCATGGGAAGACTATGGAAGGGAGGGTATAAAGTTCTTGGAATACTGCATTCAGTTTTAGTTGCCACAGTATAAAAAAGATGTTGAGATTCTAGAGAGAATGCAGAGAAGAGCAACAAAGATGATTAGAGGACTAGAGGGTAACACATATGATGAACATTTGCAAGAATTGTGTATAGTGCAGTGAGAAGAAGGACTACAGGTGACATGATAGCAGTCTTCCAATATTTGAGGGACTGTCACAGAGAAATGCACCTAAGGGCAGTACAAGAAGTAATGGATGGAAACTTATCAAAGAGAGATCCAATCTAGAACTAAGGAGAAATTTCCTAACAGTGAGAACAATTAACTAGTGGAACGGCTTGTCTTCAGTTGTGAGTTGTGAATGTTCCATCACTGGAGTTTTTAAAGTAACGTTGAATGCCATTTGTCTGAAATGCTATAGGGTTTCCTACTTGAACAGAAGGTTGGACTAGAAGATCTCCAAGGTCCCTTTGAACTCTGTTATTCTGTTCAGTGTAAAATAAATTCTAATTTAATCACAAAACTAGATCTGATTAGAACTCTTAAATTAAATGCAACAAAGTGTTTCCCAAATGTTTATACAGTAGATATGTGCCCAAGGAAAGCATAGTATATCAAGTAGTGAAAATGATTGTGAATATATTTATTTCCAGAAGTGGTGCAAATCCAATCCTGAGCAGAAACATTCATAGCAATAAGGAATATGCTGGCCATGCTTCTTGGTGTGTGGGAGAGGGATCCACCTGCCTTAAAGGAGGATGTGGTCCATCACCACCTCAACAGCTCATTACTGTATTCAGTAGGACTGGATAATTTTAACTCACTCCTTGGAATCTCTACAAGGCTGTGAAGGAAGTTGATTACCTGAATTTGTAAGAGTCCAGATTTCAGGATAGTTTCAATTTCCCTGATTAAGCCAATTACACTTTTGAGTACAATTCAACATGCTGGGCAGACAGCCTCTGTGCATGAGACCAAATTATTTGTGGACCACCATGATGGTTTCTGCACATCCTATGGTCATACTCCAGGTCTCCTCAGTGAAACAGTGTTACCTAGTAGCATTTCAGAAGCATGACTTCTCTGTTTTGGGATGTAATGGTCTGAGAGAATAACATTTTAATATTTATTTTCTAATAATTAACATATAATGAAAATAACTAAGAACTTGTTGCTAAAAACAACAGTTGCCTCATAATGCCAAGCTGTGTGAATTTATTATTGTGTTAGTAGTATAAATATCTGCCACAACATTTAGTAGCTAGACTTAGTTGGATCTTAGATCAGTCTAGATAATATTTGAAAAGTTATTAAAATTGCCTACTGAAAGGACAGTCAAAGCTATAAAATGAATAATACCCTGAATGTCCAATTCTAATTTTTGAAATGATACATATAATTATATTATTTCTTATTTGGCAATGATACTTTTTATCAAGCTATTGTAATTCTGATAAAAAATATTTATCTAAAGATCTTAAACAAGAGACCACTTAATTTTTTTTAATGACATTGTTTTATGATTCACAGTGCCACTGAATAGTTTAAATTTCCTCTGCTGGAAGCTTTCTTCGCTCTAGGAACTCAAATTAATTAATCAATGGTTTAGCTACCAATGTGCCAAGAAAATATATCTGATTAAATTAATATAATAAAAGTTTGCAATAATCATCTTTAGATATTGGTTATATTAAAGCTTAGTAAGAACTATTTTATGCATTTATTATTTTTCTACTTCCCAACTTTGCTGTTGATTTTTAATACATTTAGACTATATTTTAAGCAATCTTGTTCCTTAGAACATATCCAGAGTTAGAAAAAGTGTCTTCTAATCAAGATATGCTACTTAAGTTTCATCTTAGCAACAGGTAAAATATGAAAAAGTAAAGCTAGTTAAACAATAGTCATCCATTTTTACAAGAAACTGAATGACATCTAAAAGAAAGAAGAGATGAAAATATTAGATGTCTGTACAGAACAATGCAATTTCAGTTTCTTTATTTCATTTTATTCATTATTCTCACAGTCTTATGGATCCAACCTTGTATAAAGTACATTTTATGATTATAAAGCTTAATTAGTTGACTAATTGATTTTAACTCCAACATTAATTACTGGATTAAATTTTAATTACTAATTGAAAGATTATTTTTAATTCTATTCTGATTATGACATATAAGAGGCAAAGACCCCTGTAAATTACACTTAACTCTTGATCATTACTGTAGTATTCTTGACAATAACTATCTACTTTAACTAGATAGATGTGGGGGGGTTTTCAGGAAACATTATTTAAGAAAGTATACATTAATACAGTCTTAACAACTTCTCGATCAGGGGCTTCTATGGGCAGGGAGGGATAATAAAAAATCAAAAGTCATTTGCAACTATACAATCAAAGACCCACCAATTTGTGTGTGTATGGCAATGCATACATTTACAAAGTAGAACATTGTAGCCAACATCTTGTATTTTTTTTACTCCATTCAAATCACCCTTTTTCACTGTTTACTAGGTATTTACTGAAATGTTTCTACTTCACAAGGAGTCTTAATTAATTGTGTATTTCATGTCAAACATGTTTTGTCAGTTTTTTTATGGGATAGAAATTTGGAAGTGGAATGAAAATGATGTTGTGCATCCTGAAATAGTCAGAAAAGCTTTTTAAGAAAATACAGCTTATGCCACAAGGAATCTCTGTAGCATATCTACGAATGGGGACAGGATTGTTTTCAACCTGTGTTATAATCTCTATTTTAACTATCTGATATGGTTAAAATATTTTAAGAAATTTGCCAGATTCTCAGGTTGACTCCTGAACTAAATGTTAGCTAAGATGTAGATTATCATTCAATACTCAATTTTTCTTACAGTACTTATTCAATCATACCAATCCATTATTATAGGAAGGCAGAATGTAGCTTATGTTTTCAAACTGTATCTTCACTGTACCTCATGTACCTCATGAAGTCACTGTTTAATGGTGTTTTTGTACTGTGATCAGATAGATTTGGATAAAAGTTATCTTCTTCTGTGGGATATCACCTCAAATATTTAAAGAATGCCTGTTAAATTTCTCTGTATTTTCATCTCAAAGCTAAACATCTCCAATTTTGTAATCTCTTTTCATCGGGCTAGTTTCTAAACAGCTGATGGCACCCAATTCACTCCTTTGAATCAATATGGTGTCAAAATACAACACAGTACTCAAGATGGGGTCTCACCAAAGCAAAATATAGTGGAATTATTATTTCCCATGATTGTCAAGAATCTAGCCCACATATAACTTATCAGACCATTGTGAAGCCTGTGGCTCTTTCTCCTGCCTCTCAAGGTTATTTTGATTTATCAGCACAGATTTTTATCTACGCTTTAAGGATCATTTCAATGATCCAAAAGATTTGAACCTACATCGCAGGTTAGCTCTATTTTTAAATAGAAGTGAAGCTTCATGGTCTTGATACATTCCACATTCCAGAATTTTTAAAATGCATTGGGCAGATTATTCCATCTTTTTGTTCAATATACTCATCAGTTTTCAAGATTAAAATGCTTGAAAAAATGTACCAGCATTGCTTTTAATGTAGGGTTGTTTCAGTGTGTTCAAACCCTGAAAAATATATGTTCATGCTTCAATCAGTGTTGCTACTCTTCATATTTGATAATTCTGAACTATGGGACCCAATTGAATTATGTTCCCATTTTCAACAGATCAGACTTCTTCAGGAGTAATCCCCTTCACTAACACAACACTAAACTGGCAGGAATAGCCAATACTCCAGAAGATAGGCTCAAAATCCAGATGGATCTTGACCAACTTGAACACTGGGCCCTAGCTAACAAAATGAAATTAATTGTGGAGAAAAGTAAGATTTTACACTTAGGCAAGAAAAATCAAATGTGCATGTACAGATTAGGTAAACATGGCTGTTTAGGTAAGCAATAACTGTGAAAGGGATTTTGGAGTCCTAGTGGACAATCACTTAAATATAAGCCAGCAGTGTGCGGCAGCAACCCAAAAAGTCAAGGTTGCATTAACAGAGGGATAGAATCATCATCACATGAAATAGTGGAAATCGTGCAGAAAAGAGCAACAAAGATGATTAGGGGGCTGGAGGCTAAAATATATGAAGAATGGTTGAAGGAATTGGGTTTGTCTAGTCTAGTCTAGTGAAAAGAAGGACTAGGGATGACATGATAGCAATATTTGAGGTGCTGCCACAAAGAAGAGGGGATCAACCTATTTTAACAAAACACCAGAAGGCAAGACAAGAAACAATGGATGGAAACTAATCAAGAAGAGAAGCAACCTAGAAGTAAGAAGAAATGTCTAACAGTGATAACAATTAAGCAGTGGAATGGTTTGCCTCCAGAAGTTGTGGATATTCTATCATTGGAGGCTTTTAAGAAGAGACTGGACAGCCACTTGTCCAGAATCGTATAGGGTCCCCTGCTTGTGCAGGGGGTTGGTCTAAAACCCTTCCAAGGTCCAGTCCAACTCTGTTATTTTGTTATTCTGTTATTCATGGTAAATTCCATAGCACACTGCCAAAAATACATAGCAGTAGTAGATAGCTTCTAGATAGTGTTGTCCCTTTGGTATGATGGATAATAGTTGTTTTATTTTATTTTACTTTTCTACCAATAATTTCCAGGTTATTCAGTATTTACAGAACAACAGTCATCTTGCTTATTTGCTCTATTCTGTCACACAGAGATCTAATATGTTGTTATAAATTGGCTTTAAACTTCCTGAAGTGAGCTTTCAATGATATGGTATCCTTGAGTTATTGCTTCATTGTGACAGAAAGAAAAGAAATGTCGAGCCCTCTGTGATTCTTTCATGATGCTTTCTTTATCTGCTGTCTTGTTCTACTTTTCAGCAAATTCCTTTTTTAACTTTGGTTTACAAGATTTCACAGAAGTCTTTCCCAGACTTACAAATCTTTTGGTTAGAAAAATATACATTGGGGGGAAATCCTAAAATAGTTAAAATGTAACAACCTTGTATCTTATGAAATCAATAAACACCAAAAGAAAATGCAGTTGTCTTTTATCTGATTTTATTGAATAAAATTTATTTGGAGAACAATTTACTTAGTGCAGTTTTTATTTTGTATCTATAGTTTGTGCACATCTTATTTTCTACTATATTTTTAAATAAGCACAACTGTCATATTAATATACTGTAACTGGATCCCTCTTTAAAAATAGATGTATTTCTTAAATTGTAATAACTGTGGGTTTGTTGTAATATTTGGGGTATACTGTAATCTGGTTATAATAAAACAGCTCATCAGATCACTGGCAAAATTTCTTTTGTGTTGCAAGTGAAACAAAACAATTTATATTATTCATTGATATCCTTTTATTTTGCAGTCTGAACCCCATAATATTGTGTTTTTAAAATTGGCAGTGATACGATATAGCTGGGCAAATGTAGATATGACATCAATATTTAAAGATTTTAATTGGTACAAACTTGGCTTAAATTGTCATAACATCACATATATTGTTACTATGATAAACATATTTTTCTTTGCTGCAACTTTATCAGGATTATAGCCTGATGTGCATGAATTGTATATAGAGAGATGGGAAAAGTTGCAAATATAGTCTGAACATAAGAGATAGATAAATAGCTAATTTCTGCTGGTGGAAGGATACCTTGAGGCAGAAATAGAAGGGTGGTGGAGAGGATTTAAAGAAATATTGTCAAGTTTTTAAGGATTATCAAAAATTCGCATTAAAAAATAACAACTTGAGGTGTTCTTATATTGTTATCTTGGAGGGTAGTGAGACAATGTGGAGAGGAACAAGCAAAGATCTGCATGGTTGGGTCCACAGGAGCAAAGGAATTTAGATGAAGAAGAGATATAGCTCCATTCTTTGTAAGAGATGCCAGATGGAGAACATTTGAGGGAATCCTGAGAGAGTGTAGGTTCACAGATTGTTACCTGGTGTCATTAATTAATTTTTTTCCTTTTGAATAACTTGGTTCAACAAGAAGAAAGTGAGAGGGTGTCTTTGTTCCTCTGTTCCTACCAATGTGTAGGACTAAAGAGACCCTAATTAACAAATTGGCAGCACAACCCCTGAGCAGAAGTCATTCAGAATATTGGCCATGCTGAATATTAATGTCAACTTTGACGCTAGAAGTACTTACCGGTATTAGTTGAATTATTTATTTTTCATTGCTGTAAGGTGGTGCTTGCTGTCCAGTCATGGGAATTTCATCACAGAAACTATTTTAAAGAACTTGAATATAGTATAAACAAGATGTCATATACTGTATATATAATTGACAATACATCTCATTATGCAATCCAGATTCTTTAAAATCAGTTTAACTTAAGACCATAAATTTTGCAGTCAATTAATAAACACATTACACTTTTCATAGTTGTAATTCCAGGCATAGAATTGTGATTATAATACCTGTCAATTGACTTTTTTGAAAACAAGAAGCGAATGCCAGAGATGTATTGGAGAAGTGAAAAGGCATTTTAACTTACATTTCTTATAACTTACGTATCAGCAATTCACTGTGCGACATTCTACATTGTCTTTCAAAGCTCCCCAATACTTAAGATTAGCTTTTCAGATAGTTTTAGGAATTTCATTTTAGAGGAGGAAGCATACCATGAATTTCCTAGTTCAGATATTCAAATAAATTATTTTACGGACACTTAATTTTTTCATCCTCTTTTTTCCCCCCGTGCCTTGGGCGATGGAGAGTATCAGGAAACTTTTCTTTCATGAAACTTTCTGAATTTAATTTAAGATTTGTGGCTTATTTGTAGTAGGAACTGTGCTTACCTTATATTTAAAAGTGAGTCATAAGTTGAACTGTAGGCTTGTAAGTAATAGATGCATCCACAAAGTTGCATAAGCCATCTTATTTGCATATCAGAAAAGCTCTGTGATAAATAGGTGATCTATTTTTACTTGCTGTTACTACATATTATAGCGCTTTGAACAAATTAATGTTATAGAAAGACGTACTGAATTGAAAAAGGTGAGGTCAGATTTCAGAACACTTCTCACTTAGACTTTTATTTCATTACTTAAAACATTTTGCAAAATCCATCCCAAGCATTTCAACTTACTATATGGAAAATTTATATTTTTGCTTAAAACCTTTAAATGAGGCAATAACATTTAGTTGCTCCAATCTCAGAAGTCAAGCAAGGCCAGCCCTGATGCTGTTTGGATGAGGGATCCCTTGGGTATATTCAAGGGTACTTGGCTAGGCTGGAGTGCTGAAAAAGACATGGTGGAAGAAGCAATAGAAAATGACCTGCATATCATTGCTGAGAAAACTGCTTGAATGCAGTCACCAGAAGTTCAACTTGACCTGAATATGCATGGAGGAATTTCTTCACTACTGAATTGACCAGGATTTTCGTTCTTTCTGCTATTAAAAGGTACAGTATATTTTTCTATTGCCATTGATTGAAGTTGCTATCAGGCTCTATTTATATTACCTAAGGATAGGAAAGGTATTACAGAAGCCATTAAGGTTACAGGTAGGCTTCAAGTTAGCCATTACAGGTATTCCTCGACTTACAACCATTCGTTCAGTGACTGTTCCAAATTACAGCAGCGCTGAAAAAAGTTACTTATGACTGTTTTTTACACTGTTGCAGCATTCCCATGGTCAGGTGAGCAAAATTGGGACACTTGGCCATTGGCATGTATTTATGATGGTTACAGTGTCCTGGGGTCATGTGATCATATTTGCGACCTTTTGACAAGCAAAGTCAACGGGGAAGCCTGATTTATTTAACAACTGTGTTGCTAACTTAACAACTGCAGTCATTCACTTAACAACTGTGGCAAAATATCATAAAATGGGACAAAACTCACTTGTCTAGCAACTGTCTTACTTCGCAATGGAAATTTTGCACTCAGTTGTGGTTGTAAATCAAGTATTACCTGTATATTGTGTATAGAATGGAATTTAGGACACAGAAGAAGAAATTAGTTTTATTTAACTGCCTCAGTTGTCTGTTAGAATGTACATGTTAAACAACAAGGCCCATAGTTGTCAGCCTGCACAGGAATTGAGAACTGAGGGTGTTGTAATCTAGCATACTTAGAAGGCATCAGGTTAGAAAAAAGTACATTAAAATGAGGATAAGCTGTTTTAAAGCCTGAGATGCTTAAGGATGGGAGGAGGAATCCTTTTTCTTCTGTTCCTACATCAAAAAGAAATGTCACACATAAGAAGAAAAGTTTTTTTTTTTAACTGAATGATTAACTGTCTGCTGTTGCAAATTGCTTCTCAAAGTAAGACAGTAAGTAGTGTATTTGACTCCCTGCCTTGGGAGAAGCTGATAAAAATGCTTAAGACCATTGCAGTGGTCTCAGATGCTGCCAGATTCTTGAATGACGTTTCTTCAGAGAAGTGTTTGGTGCCCTTTTAGGGACAATTTGTCATAAAACCTATGACAGTATTTGCATTGGGGGGGGGGCGGAGAGATCAGTGTTGAAAATGACACTGGAAGGTTATAACAGTCACAGCTCACCTAAGGGACAAATTTTTCATATCTTTATAAATAACAGGATAATCTTGAGAAAGAAGAACAGGTAACAGGCCTTTTAATATATTTTGGAAAACTAGATGCGCCAGTAGAAAAATCTTACACATATTCTTAAAGGTCTTTTTATCAGGAAAAAGCTTTAAGAGAAAAAGCTTGACTTCGTGATAATTACTTTTTTTTCCTTAATGAGAAACAATTGTCACTTTATTTTGGTAATTGACCAGCAAATGAGTAACAAGATAGTTTGTGTTTGGAAGTTCAGATCTGGTTTAACAATCCAAAGATGTGCAAACTTCAAGCAGCTTTAGCTAAACTTTGCTGTTTAGATAGATAGATTTAATAACACCTATTTGTAATAACATTGTTTTTTTACCACTCCTTGATAAAGACATGAAATAAACAAACAAACAAACAAACAAACAAACAAATAAAATACATACATATTACCATCATTTGTGTGCAATAGACTAATCAGAAAACTGGATTAATTGAAGTTTGTGTAAATTGGCCAGTTTTCTAAATTACATAATATTTTATTGGCTACCAAAACCTGGTTTGTCTTACCACTTATTAAACACTTCATGACTGATACATAAGCAGTATCTAATTATGGCTTTCAGATTTATTTTGCTACTCACATTTATTTATTTATTCTTTTCACTCGTTCGTTCATTCATTCATTCATTCATTCATTCATTCATTCATTCATTCATTCATTCATTCATTCATTCATTCATTCATTTTCTGTAGCTGCCCATCCCAAACAAGTGATGAACTGTTTGGGAATATTTATTTGTGTAGTCTAAGCATGCCTTTTGGAATATTCTGTTTTAGTATAGTTTTTTAGTTCTTTTCTTTTTGTCCTTTTGTACTTTTCATAGCTATCTTGACTTTGTCAGTTTAACTTTGTATATTTTGAATTTTGAATATCGAGTCTCTTGTGCTGGTTAATGACTCCAATAAAGTAATTTACTAATGTAAATTTATTTGTTAAGAATACATGTGCATGTTGGTAGTGTAGGAGATAAAACAAAAGAGAACTAAGAATTAAAAGGGTATACTATTTTGGTTTTTGTAAACATAGAGTTAGCGGTTCCTTTGGCTCAAATTAACTGACTAAAAGGAAAAATATATAGCCCTTTCCTATATAAACTAGTATTACATTTTTAATAATCATTTCACATGAAATTTCAGATATTGGACAAGATGGAAAAGAATTTTCTGCTCTGTACTTCAAATTGTTTAATGCTTGTCTGGGAGAAAGCTTATGATAAAATAATGATGAACCTTTTAAATATTGGGAAAAAATCATGGGAGAGAAATTATATTGGTGATAACTCCTTTTCATTTCTGCCTTTTCTTTTCTTTTTTTAATACAAAAGCTTTTTTTGATTAAAAAGAAAAAAGAAAGAGAAAAACAAAAAGAAAAAACAAAAAGAAAAAAGAAAAAGAAAAAAGAAAAACAAAAAGAAAATTGTACATGGTGAAACCGTCCCGGCATTATCTCCACCATACAAAGCTAAAGTTATACTAAACTTCAGTATGAAGTTCCATTTCAAAATGATCTGATCTGCAAAAAGTTGCAATGCTGCTTGAAATATTTAAAAATGTGTAATAAATATGCAATTGAATTGATACTTTGAGGAAAATAGACACTTATTGTTAATTTTGTATGTGGAAATTATTTGTTTCTTAAACAAGACATGACCTTTTTTGTATCATTGTAGATTGTAGGACATGAAATAACGGTCTTAAATTACAGGAGAATCTAGTTAAATCTTAGTAGAAATGTTCTGCTAACAAGGGCAGTTCAGTGATGAAACCAATTACTTAGGAATTAATGGATTTCATTTAATAAATTCTCTGAAGCAGAGAGTTGGGTACTGTAATTTGAAATCCTGCACTGAACAGGGAATTAGGTGTGTGTGTGTGTCTACATAGCCTTTTCAATTATTTGATTCTTTGATTTTGCTTTAGATTTTCCCATCTGCCATAGTTTTAGCTAAAGAATACTGAAATTACAATAAAGACTCCATTTAATTTAGTACAACTGTAAGAGAATAAACTCTTCCTTCTCTATTGACCCCAATTGCTAATTAAAGAGTCTGAGAAACCTAATTCTATATACTTACAGGTGCTTTTAAGTATTCAGATTGTTCAGAAGGTGTGTTCCGGGTAATCTGTCTATCCACATTGCTCTTATGGTATCTGCCAAAGAAAACTTTATGCCTAGAGAATATCTCCCTGCAGATGACCATGCATTACATGCCATTGCCAGCACTGAAAGCCAGGTCATGTGACTATTATTGGCAGGAGGCAGGATTTCTGAATGCCTGAACATTTTATCTCAGTGATGCAGATTTATCTCTTCACCACTTAAAAGGCATAAACTATTTTTGTTTCAAACAAACATCTTTAGCATGGGACCTGACCAAATCAAGCAATTGGTTCTTGAGTTCATAAACAGAAATTTCAGACATTTCCCTGTATCCTTCTGAAGAGTCTGAAATATAAAGCTATTCTCCTCTAAGGAAATGCTGTGAAGGTTTCCCCAAATATGAAGTATTACAGTGGTACCTAGCTCCTGTTTTTTGGAACAATATGCGGTCAGATAATGAAAAGTTGACTTCTTTGTGGAACTTTATATCAGGGGTGAAATACAGCAGGTTCTAACAGGTTCTGGAGAACCGGTAGCGGAAATTTTGAGTAGTTCGGAGAACCGGTAGCGGAAATTTTGAGTAGTTCGGAAAACCGGCAGATACCACCTCTGGCTGGCCCCAGAGTGGGGTGGGAATGGAGATTTTGCAATATCCTTCCCCCAAGAGCGGGGAGGGAATGGAGATTTTGCAGTATCCTTCTCCTGGAGTGGGGTGGGAATAGAGATTTTGCAGTATCCTTCCCCTGCCATGCCCACCAAGCCACACCACGCCCAGCAAGCCACACCCACAGAACCGGTAGTAAAAAAAATGGATTTCACCACTGCTTTATATATATATTTAAAATTGGGGTGCAAATTCATGTGATTTTCAGTATCTGGTGTTGCTTGCTTCAACTTGAGAAATTTGGGAAGAAGAAACAAAAAAGTGGCATTTCTTGGAAGGTTTTTATAGGTCAGCTAACCTTTTTTTCCTCATAGCAGGATTAACACATCTGTGTCAGCCAAAAATAGAAGCATTGTTAGTACATACCAGGAAGTCCTTAATTTGCATTTCCCTCAAAGTATCTTCTGTTTTAGCCTAAAATAGTCTACTAAAGATAGAAAATCGCAAAATTAGGAAAGTTTCCTTTTTGCCATCCAACTACCGTATTTTTCGGAGTATAAGACGCACCTTTTTACTCCCAAAAAGAGGGTGAAAATTTGGGTGCGCCTTATACACCGAATGTAGCCCCACCCAGCCACCCCCACCCTTTGGCCTCTGCCTCCCAGCAATTTACCTCCTTGCAGCTGTTCGCAGAGCCTGATTAGCAGAAGCAACTGCTTATGGCCTCCCGACCATCAGCTGAGAGTCTGCAGGCAGGTCCACCTGCTAAAATGAAAGTGAAACTAAAACTGCAAGGAGGCAAATTGCTGGGAGGGAGAGACAGAATTTTATTTTCTTGTGCAAAATCAGACTGCTGAAACTGGATGCAAGGAGATAAGTCAATAACTATAAATGCCTATAGAATGTTCAAATTATTAGACTTATTTTTTAAAGACTGCTTTATTATTGTTCTAGACAACTTAACAAAATGAAGAAGCTTTTTAAAATAAATGCTTGATCTGAAGAGGCCCAGTGCTATTGTATCTTCTTTTAAATAGCAGAGAATAATGTATACTTCAAGAAAGCCACATCAATTTTGAAGCTCCGTTTCAGAGGCTTTTTTTATGAAGCTCCGTTTCAGAGGCTTTTTTCAGCCTCTTAACCCTCCGTTTGAGAGGCTGGGCGGGGCTACATTCAGAGTATAAGACGCACCCAGATTTTCACCCTCTTTTTTCTTATACTCCGGTGCGTCTTATACTCCGAAAAATACGGTAAGTCTATTCTTAAAGGTCAGTTTGGAATACTATTTTGGAGCCTGCTCTTTGCTTCTTATTACTGACAGTATTACAATAATTCATTTGAATGTAATGCCCCATTTTGTCACTGCTGTTTATTAGAATTGTTCGCCATAATATGACAGTGCTGAGATTTGTAAACTATGATGGAGCTCCATTGTCCTTAGGAACGGGAAATTCAGTTTGAACAAAAACACAACAGTAGGACGGTTGCTGTCTGGTACTGTAAGAGTCTCACACCAGCCTGTCAGTACTGAAATGACTGAATAAGAATTTGGGATAGCAAAGTATAGTCCAACAAGATCAGTACTTCCATGATATTTGAAGGATACCATAAAAGGACACACTCCCACCATTGAAGGGGAAAGGTTTCTAAAAGATGCAGTGCTTCTCATTCTGATTAGATCTATACCACCGCCTTTCTTTAATTCTGAAAAATGGTAACAATAATTCTTTCAACTTTAATTTTTCTTCATTAATCAATGTGAATATTTTTAGACTACTGTATTCTTGTAGAACATTGGACTCAAATTCCCACATAATTAGAGAACTGCTAATCTTGATTTGTTGCTCTGATATCATATCACGGAGAGCCAATTTAGAGATAATGCACTTATGGGACTAATACATTGCAGCCCTGTACATTTGATATTTACAGGATCATCTTTTCCATACTGGCAAAGTAATCTATATGAGAAAATGAATGGGTCTCATGTGTGATTGATTGCTATGAAGTCTGCTTATCGCTAGCATTTTTATGGCTACATACATTACAGCTAGGTTAAAGGAGATAGTATAACCATAACGAACACATTCTAATATTAGAGACAAATGTTTCCTGGCTGAAAACTTAAAAGTGTTTTGTGCCATTACTTTCTTCCCATTATGCAGTTATACAATGGAGCTATCTTGATTATTTTTTAAAGCAATGAGCGATGCTATCCCTGCCCTATAAAAATATAGGATGGGAGGGTGAGGTATTAATATTAAAATTATTGTAGGTTTTTCAGAGTCCATAGTGCCCACTCATAACTCTTGAAATTAATTATTAATTTATTCTGAGGCAAAGAAACATTCCTTGGTTTAGTGTTTGGTAAAGACATTTTCTCACCAATGATTGGCATTTAAAATTCTGCACCTGCTGGGTAAGAGAATATGGCTCCACATCCTGCTTGACTTTAAATTCCCATATTAACCTATATAAAATGTGCATATCACATGAAATAAATGCTGTAAAGTTAACAGAAACTTTTAATTATGAGAACGTAAAATATCAGTTTAGGGATGCTTGCATTATGGAAATAATCTAAGTACACATGTGTACATATAAAAACACAATTTTCTAAGTGTATTTTCTCAATTATATACATACATATTCATTATGCTATTCCATTTCAGACTAAGCAATTTTATGCAACACCAAGAAAAGGAATAATAAATACTAAGTTAAGGAAATTAGATAAGAAAAATAAAATAAAATGCAATAAACTATGGATTGTGAACTACATTCCTACATTATCCAGCTTTGCAAACCGTCATTGATTTTAAACACATTTTGGAGAGAGAGAAGTTCTCTGAGGATGGCTGCAGCACAAGTCCGAAAGCTTGGAAGAATTAATCTCTGGTCCTGGTGACCAACTCAGACTGGATCCTGTAACATTATCTTGGGACACATATATTTACCTTCGTTTGCATCATTGCTTCATTCCTTATATAATTAAATCCCAGTTTTACTTCCAGTTGCTTGTGCTGTTCTGGACAAACTGGACTCCCTAATTTAGAGACTGCTGGTGCTTCATCACATTCACCAACAGGTATATGCCATGTGGTGACACCAATTCAGGATATTTTTTGACAAAGGCGTAGGGTGCATTGTAGGTCCACTCTGAAGATTGTGACTGTTGTGTTGAAACAACTTCAGCAAACACTTATGACCTTGGGGACAACCTCTGCTTCCAAAATGAATAAACAGTAGTATCAGAACTCACAGTAGTCTGGTTTTGTTTGTGTAGCCATGCTAAACAAGTAATCAAGTAAATGATATGTAATCTAGTGGATGCTTTTAGGAATGAATGAAAGCTAGTTGTTTACAGTTTTGTTTCAGGTTCATGAGAAAAATAAATAAAACGAACATGATGAAAACAGTTAGGAAATAATCATTAGAATGATTACTAATACTTCCAACCAGTTGCTCTCTCCAACCCACTCCCATTCTAGAGTGTCAACTGATTGAGTAAGAAATTAATTAAATCACTTAGCTAAGTTGAAAAATCTGTATATTCTTACCGTTGGTCACTTCTTATGATGCTGTTACTGAACTATTGACTTCTGTCTTTTAAAAGTAGCTTCAAAGATATTTAGGAATTAATTGCCACAGACTGCTTTAATGTAAAGTTTTTGTATGGTGACTGATCTTAATTGGCAGGACCTAACTCAATTGAAAACATAGTGTTACTATGTTGTATATTACAAAGCATAAAAAGTTAACCCCTAGAATGAACAATACTTGATAAGCATATTTTTTTGTATTTTATGACAAAAATAGTGAACAACTTGTATTGGGCAGATTAGGTTAAACAACTAACATAATTTTCAGTATAGTAGTTCAAGCAGTATAATTTTCAGGCTTTAAGAAATATCTCAGCCTCCTTATTTTAACTGAAACTCAATACATACTAACTGGTAAAGTTGACTAATTGTGGTCATGTATAATTATTGGTTTCTATCCCAGAAAGTCTTAGAGCAGAGTGCAGTAGCTATTTCATAAAATAAATAAACAATATTTATTTCTGATGATATCCTCAGATTTAAGCTTAGCAATGAGTAATGATTGATTGAGGGGGGAAAGCTTACATTTATCTTCCACAAAAAACTGATGTAGATATAATACAGGGAGAGAGAGAGAGAGAGAGAGAGAGAGAGAGGGAGGGAGGGAGGGAGGGAGGGAGAGATGGGGGGGGGATGTTTCTTAGTAACCCTGGAGATAGACTTTTTTTCAGGAATGAACTGCTTAAAACTTTGCCTTTTAGACCTCTCAGTGATGCATTCATTTCTATTGTAATTGAGTCCATCCACCTTGGCTGCTGGTTGTCTATAATTCTTTTTCTTTCTATTTTCCACTTTTTCCTTATTATTTGTTTATGTACATAGGTAATTTAAGTAGCCATCTATCTACCAGAAGGAACAAAATCAAAATGTTCATTCAGTACACTAAAAAAAGACCACTTAGAACAGGGCTATCAAACTGCTAGTCCGCAGGCCAGATGGGTTACGCATAGGCCACACCCACCCTGGCTCCGCAAAGGCAAAAAATGTGATACATCATGTGACGTCACGTGACGCGATCAAGTTTGACACCCATGACTTAGAACAATAAATAAAGTTGGAGCCATAATAAAACTTGCACTCATCCACTGCTAGTTCCATCAACATCCTGGTCCCAGTGCCTAGTGGAAAAGTAAGGTCTTCACCACTTTCCTGAAGGCCAATAGCCATCCATATCCCTGAGGTGCAGATTATTCTGTAAGGCAGAAGGGTATTGTAGGCATCTTGAGGGATATCTCCATATAACAACCAGGATTCGAGGATCTTGAAGTGTAAACCTGGAAAAGACAGCACTTTGTGAGCAACATACTTGATAATTGCTTCAGAGTTGAACAGACTTTTTGCAGTGAATACAGAAAGAGCTCACAAATAAACAGCGTATGAATTCCAATCTCCAACTGATTCTACAGCTGTCAATATTTTCCTTTCTCCTCAACCTGTCATGATATTAATTTCCAGCTAGTGCACAGGGTCTGCCAGTGGAACAAACCATTTAACAGCTTTCTTTCTACATACAGTATGTATGTATGAGAGTGCTCATGATGGTGATTATTTTCCCAGCTTTATTCTTCTTAAAATATCTTTTATTTTTGTTGGGTCTGCTTAGGATAGATTGTGCCTTGCTTGGTTTTCTTAGAAGAATTTGAGCCAATAGTCAGTAGCTGAAATTCCACTTATTTCATATTCTTCCTCCAGCATTACTAATAAACATTTCATATTTTATATATTTAGCTGTACACAGGCCTATTTAATCTGATGGAGCTTCTGAGTAGGTTTGTATAGGATTGCGCTGCATAAAGCATTTTTGCCATTCTTACTGGAATTTTGTCCTAATTTATGTCAGAATTATTAATATTTCAAATAAATTTATTTACAATTTTTCCATGTTAGATTTTTTTGCCATTCCTTAATGTTAAGAGGTACGTTGTATGTATATACTGTATCTATATCTAAATTTCATTTAATATATTTGTTTGAGCAAATTAATGTGTATCTTAAACTTGATTTCCAAATTACAAAAATTCTCATTAATTTTATCTTTATGATTCTTCTTTTATGTATTGCTCTATTTTAATAAGTTAGCAAATTTATAATAGCAATTTATTTCTTTTAAACCTCCCAAAGTGTAATATGTTCTAATATTTAATATTGTGGAGATTTTCCTCTCTAAATAAAATGTAATTAAATATTGATTAGACTATTAAATCTTCGGAGGTCAAGTTCTGGAACTAATGAGGGCTGAATTTTAGTGAAAATGTGCATAGTTTGGAAGGAATTCTTGGATTTATAGAAAAGTTTTCAAAGGGTTCATTGAACAATCTCGGTAGAACCATGGTGGTTCCATTAACAGTTATCTTTTGTTCAAGATCTTGTTTTTAATTTTAATTAACAGTTCTGTGCTTTCCTAGTCCCCCCCCCCCATCACTAACAGGAAACAATGCCAGATTTTTTTTTATTTTCAGAAAGTGGGATAGCTTTGGTTTGGCTTGATTTTGCATGATATTTGTATTTGGCACGACAATTCCATTTTCTGCCTATATGCCAAAATGTCTGTATGGTAACTAAAGAATGCTTTTCATTAATTCTGTCCCTTTTCAGTGTATGCTTTGATGTCTACACTTGTAGTTTCAATTGCAATTGTAGAATTTTAGACTAGTAATGTTCTTTCAACAACCGTCATATTACAAGTTTTTCTACAGTAAACAAGAAGAAATACTTTTCAGTTCTTTATCAGGGGTAAAAAGAAAGGGGAAAAAACCCCTTCTCTATTAAAAGTCATTTGGGACAGCCAATCGCTTTAATTTCTGGTATGGCTTCAGTGATGCAGTTTTAAAATGAAATATTCATTAATAGTTTTGAAAGATGCAGTCCTGAAGTCTGCCTACCTAATGTTCACTAAATGTATTTCAGAAAGAAGTGGCACTGCACCCAAATTCATTCTCTAGAACTCATTATGTATAAAAGCCTTCGTTATGCTTATTAAAGAGAGATAATTCCCCATTTCTTTCTACAACACTAAAGAAAATGAATTACATAAATACTATATTAGGTAGGCCTTGCTTAATGACCGCCCTGCTTAGCAAATTTTTATAGTTATGATGTGCTGAAAAAGTAATTTTATGAGCAAATTTATGGCTGCTGTAGTGTCATCATGCTCACATAATTGACATTTGGGCACCTCAAACTGGTGCGTATTCACTGATATTCACAGCATCCAGTAGTCACACGATCACCATTTATGTAAGTCAGTGGAGAAGCAGTAAACATCTCACATTGTAGTTACCAGATGTCTCGGTAAACCTGTGATGACTCAATTAAACACTGATTGGGAAGTGATGTTATTACTCTGTAGTGGTCACATGATATTTTGCTTAGTGGCTACTTTTTTCAGAAGCTTCTTGTCTCAATTGTGGTCACTAAGTGAGTCACTATAGGTCACTACCAGTAACCATTGTAAACAGAAATGCAAAGCCAAAAGTGAGAAAGGTTGAGAATGTCTCCTTTTGAGATAGGACACTCACTTATCAAGGTTATGTTTTTAATCTTAGATGAAATAAATTATGAGTTTATCAATTAAAAAAAAGATTAATGGATTAATGTAGGGTCTGACCATCTCCCCCATTTCCACTGTTCTCATTAATCATAACAGTTCCTAGGATGATTATGATTTTATTTATGAAAATTAACATGCTCACTCATACCACAGGACATTTTTCTACATATGTATATTTGTTTTTGTTTTTTAAGTTTTAGTGTTATAATTTGTTTGTTTTATTATTACATTGTAAACTAATTGTAATGGATGGAATTTTGCAACTACATTGTTTTGTGCCATTCCTTGATGAAGACATGTAGCAATAGCAATAGCACTTAGACTTATATACCGCTTCATAGTGCTTTTACAGCCCTCTCTAAGCGGTTTACAGAGTCAGCATATTGCCCCCAACAATCTGGGTCCTCATTTTACCCACCTCGGAAGGATGGAAGGCTGAGTCAACCTTGAGCCGATGAGATTTGAAGTGCCGAACTGCAGCTAGCAGTCAGCTGAAGTAGCCTGCAGTACTGCACTCTAACCACTGCGCCACCTTGGCTCATATAATAAAAATATTATCATTATTTGGTATACAATGTATTTATAGATAATGGATAGGTCAGTGAGAGAGGGAACTAGTTTGGTGTACTGTAGCATCAGGCTAGAAACCAGGAGGCTGTGAGTTCTAATGCTGCTTTAGACAGGAAAGGTGGCTGTCTGGGTGACCTTTGGCCAGTCACAATCTCTTATCCCTAGGTAGGAACTTTTCTCTGACAATCAGAAATGATGGAATGGAAGAGTATAAACATAAATATAAGTAAATATAAATAGGAATGAGTGTAACTTTCATTCAGAAAAAAATTGAGAGAAAAATGAGTTGGAATCTCCCTGCTTTATGTTGGAATGCACTTCTGCATGGTGGGGTCCAGCACCAAGACAAAAGCTAGCTGGTTTTGAGCTTGTCAGTCATGGCCATCCCATTGGAATAGCCAGTCCCAGATATCCAGATCACCCTTTCCATCCTCTTTTATTTTCACAAATGGGTAAACGTGGCTCGTTAGAAAGGCATTTGGAAACAAAATTCATATTACCTCCACTGCAATCTTTGTTTTTAATGTTATTATATTAATGTTTTATAAGCCATTCAGAAGTTCAGGAAATGGAGCATCATGTAAATTGCAGTAATAAACAGGCATTCTACAAATTTGGGAAGCAGTTTTGTGAAGCCAACTGCTCTCCGAAAGAGTAGGAGATAGCGATCTGAGAGCTTTAAAATTAGAAACGTAACTGCTTATGAGCAAATAAAATTCTAGAAGCATGGAGCAAAACAAGTCTTTCATTAGAAGGGACCCCAAAGCAACCAATAATCTGATGCTAGATGTGAAGTATGTAGTTATAAATACTTTAGCTCTTTGTTCATCAACTAGTAGCATTTAGTTAATAAGGTGCTAAAACTAATACCCCCAGCTGCATGGTTGCTCATGTAACATCAGATA
The DNA here is from genome assembly GCA_003457575.1 of Thermophis baileyi. Taxonomy (NCBI): domain Eukaryota; kingdom Metazoa; phylum Chordata; class Lepidosauria; order Squamata; family Dipsadidae; genus Thermophis; species Thermophis baileyi. Next base: position 3,511,778 of record QLTV01012186.1, on the reverse strand, counting down.
TTGGAGGAACACTGAGATGCTTTAATAAAGTTAGAGTTTTGGCAGGTTTTTTTAATATATTGGATGTCTTCTTCCGAAGAATCTGGTCATGAAATTTTGGCAAACAAAATGGAATGACACTACAATAAAGAATATTGGAAAGTCTAAAAGAAAAGGGAAGTTGCGTATCATCTCTCCCTGTAGCTTTATTCTATATTCTTCAGAATTCAGCAAACATTTTGGTAGTTTTGTATGCATAGTTTCAAAATATTTTCCACAGTAGTTTTAAAATTGAACTAGCTAAATACCCGTGCTTCGCTACGAAACTATGTGATGGGGCTTGATAAATTGATACTTAAAGCTTGAAAATTAATGAGTAGTTAAAAAAGGGACTGTATTATTTCATTAGAGACGGTAAAGTAAGTTTCTGTTACAGATGAAGACATTATTGTAAGTGTAACGACAATGAAATAGATGGGCTTAAGCCCTTTAATCCCAGCAGCAACCGTGGCTGTTTTGTCTATGTAGCCAGGCTAATAAGTTGCATAGCATAGACTTTCAATTCGTCCCTCAGATGAATTGCTCAGGACCTCCCTGTAAACAACATTCCTGGTTTTGCTGTGTGGCTGGAGGATGACCAGGCTGTCAGGTGAACTGACTCTTTGTGGGAAGGGTGGTGGAAAAGGGGGGGGTGGGATCTGTCTCTGCCAACAGCATCCATCAGTATTCATCTGGCTAGTGTGGCTTAACTCAACTGTTCTGTAGTAAAGCTGCTTGTTGCTGTGAAAGCAAAAGCGAAACTGAAACTCCTCTGCTTGTCTTTTGCATTTGGATCAGATTTCTTTTCAGGTGGGGAGGGGGAAGTAGAACTCCTTAGCATCAGAGCTTGTTAATAATAATAAAGAAATAGTCATGCTGCGATGGTCATTTTGAAAAATCCTTTCTTAGTGAGCACCTAGAAGCCAAGAGGAACATACGTGGCAAATTTCAAGTTTGTAGGCTTTACGGTTCTGGAGATTTCGTGATCAATGTGTGAGTGGTTTTCGCTTTTATATATATATAGATTTAAGTCTATAGAAGTCTTGGATTCTGTTGTGTTTCCATCAGTCAATGCATTGTTTACTTTATATATTTTTTATAATTTTGTAAGAAAGAATCCTTTAATCACTAAAGGTTGTTGTACATATGAAAATCTATACTAAGATTATTCTCTTCATTTTCCTGAGGCCACTCAATGTGAGATGTAACTTACCAGATAATTGTTTAGGAGGTAATGTCAATAGAATAAATTTTAATTATATTTTGAGGCAATGAATAAATATGAAGGTTAACCTTGCTACCAATAAATGTAAATTAGGAGAAAGTACAAAAAACTGAATATAAGACACATGTCAAAGACTGCTTTTCTCTTTTAGTGAATACTAATTACAGAATTGTTTTTTGTAAGTAAAAGCAAATTACCTTCAAAATGAGAAAGGAAAATAACAACAAAATCCATATCAAATTTAGCTTCAGACTGTCTAGATTGTGTTCCAAAATAATTCAGTTTACACATTTTATTAAACTATAAATACATTTTAAAAAATCCAGTTGACATTTAAGTATTTTATTATATATAATAAATGCCAGAGAAAATTAAATTAAGAATGCTTGTAACATGCTTTAATATTAGTTTTAATATTTTTTGTTACCATAAATAGTGCTTTTTTAATATCTGGAATAAATCTGTATGAAAACTGGAGAGTAATTTTTCCCTCTTGTCTTGCCTCAAGCCCTGACCTTTTGTTGGTGACTGGTTTTAATAGCTGCACCGTATTTTATATTCTTTTTTTTTTTTGAGTCAAATTTGATTACATGCCCTGAGCAGTAGTCAGCATCACTGAATGAGTAAGATTTGGAAGCCAAATTGATATAAAATGCAGTTCATGTTGAATGGATGTTACCTTGAGAAATCTCTGCAAATTTAATTTTAACGATAAAAGAATGAACAAACACAGTTACTTTTCAATATTTTCCAGGTTTACAAAGACAAAACAACAGACTATCTAAACACTTTGCTTGTTGTGTCATTGATCTGGAATGAGCAACCTGTCATTTGGTGGTATCCTAAAATTCTAGTTAGATGAGACTCTGATATGTACCTTAAGTGCCTGTATCCTCCTTCCCAATTTTCCATAAAGTAGTAGGCAAAGCTAGGTGACCAAAGAGGTGATTTGTGTTATGTTTCCATTCGCCCTGATCATGTAATCCTTTGCACTGCCTTTTGTTCTTTTTAAACTGTGCATCTGGAATGAGCATTTGGGATTGAACTGGAATTCTATCCAAGGATCTTCCATTCTGATATATGAATAATAAAACTGAAATAGCTCTTTAAGCCATCAAATATTTTGTTCAGTGCAGAAATCCAAATTAACTCAGCCCAGAGAGATGGAGCACCTAGCTTTTCTTTGGATTGTTCTTACAATTGAGGAGTCTCCCCCCCCCAACACAGCATCGAATATGTTTTCTGAAATCAATTACTGTATGTCCTGAATTATAAAATAAGAACAGGTCATGACCTTCCTCTGTATGAAATTCTATCATGTATTTAAAGAGTGCTATCATGTTGCTTCTCGGTTGTCCTTGTCTTTCTTAGATGTTCAGATTCTTTTTATTTTTTAAAAAATATTTATATAGCCACAATCCTGTGCAGCCCCCAAGACAATATAACAAAGAAAAAAAGAACCCCTAACTCCAAATTATCATAGGAAAACCTCATGGTGCTCCAGGACAAACTTCTCCAACATGTCAACATAGCATCTTCCTGGGCACCATCCTTATTCTACCCCAATGCTTGTGGAAACAGCCAGCCCTCCAAGGTCTAACACCCTCTGGGGGAAGGGTGTCCTACACAGCAGGGACTGTGTCATGCCCCCGTCAAAGTCTGACTCTGCGGCGGAAGATGAGCTGGAACAAGAACTGACAGCGAGTGAGAGGGCAGCTCCATTGGCCTTGGAGGAAACTGGGGAAGGGCAGAGTCAGTCCAGGCAAGGCTGTTCAGAATTAGTAATGCCTGCAGGCAGGAATGAATAGAGCTCAGCCGAGGAGCATGAACCACCCCCTTCTGATGCAAGAGAGAGAGTGTAGAGGAGGCGGGATCAGCTCAGACGGAGGAGGCCACTCACAAGGAGAGTGCCCCGCCCAGCTTCACCAGGCACACCTGGGGAATGAGACTTAAGGAGATGCTGTGGGGAGGAGCATTTGTCAGGAACAAACGCTGAGTTCCTGGAGTGTTGTGTGCCAACGTTTGAACTTGCCAAGAATCCTTGCATTCCTGTGTGGCGTTCTGGACTGATTATCTGTATCTTTTGCTCCCCGAACTCCTTGCTTTGTTTTTGTTTTGCTAGATAAATTTGGGATTTATTGCTGTGCAGCCTTGGTGCAGACAGTGCTGGGCTGGACTAATTGCGACCAGAGGCTGTTTGAGGTTTGTTTGGGGGAGATTTGGAGCAGTAAAAGGGCTGGTTTGAACTGCCAGCTGTTTGTGTTATCTCTATGCCGTGCCCTGGGTCATCACAGACTGCTACAGAGAAGGCACTCTTCCTAGGTCCCAGTAGATAAGGGAAGGACCTGGTGTGTGCCTACCCTATCTCACTAGATCGGATGGGTAGATACCCTCAATGAAAAAAGGGTCTTTCAAATAACCTGCTCTCACACTATTTAGAATCTCCCTTTGTCCTCATTGTATTTGGACACACTTATTCAACAATGCGTATTTTATTGTGTTTTCTGCTAGGTGGATAGTAATGTGGTTTTTGACTGATTATTATCTAGTGGGGTTCAGGGGAGACAAGTTATTGGATTTTTCAGGGAAATTAGATACAATGGCCATGCATGAGTAGATAACTTGTCTGAGCTTGGAAACTAAGCAGGTGAGGTCTGGTAAGGATTTGGATGGGAGACATCCAGGGAATACCAGAGCTGTATTGAATTGCATAGATATGCCAGTGAAGTTATTAGGAGCTGAGTTTAGCTTGAAGGAGATTTTTAAACAGAATGGAATGACAGGTAGAATGTTGTTTGCAGGTAACTGAATAGAGAGTGACTGAATACATATAATACTGTAGGTGGTTTCAAAGCTTGTGTTATTGTAGGGTTATGGTTTTTTACTTTTATCACTGCATTTGCTGATTTCTCAAATTAAGCATTTTAACCAACTTTATATATTCTTGAAGTAGAATAATGCAGCTAAAGCATACTGCAAATGTTGAGATCATTGTGCATTATTTTCTATCTTTTTTTAAGACCCATGATTTTCTAGGAGTCGTCTTTTATAAAAAAATGCATTGATGATTTTGATACCTTACATTTCAAAGTCTTTTCTAGCTGTGCGTTCTCTTGCACTTTATTATTGAAAGAAATATATGATTTTTTTTTTGGTCAAGTTTTATGTCATTATTTTGCCAGAAGACTTTCTTGCTTTTCATTTGGTGTGTGTGTGTGTGTGTGTGTGTGTGTGTATGTTTGTGTGTGTATGTTTGTATGTGTCTGTGTGTATACACACATACAGTGTGTGTGTGTCTGAGTGTCTGTGTCTCTGTCTGTCTGTCTCTCTGTCTGACTGTCTGTCTCTGTCTCTGTCTCTCTCTGTCTCTGTCTCTCTCTCTCTGTGTCTCTGTCTCTCTCTCTGTCTCTCTCTCTCTCTCTCTCTCTCTCTCTCTCTCTCTCTCTCTCTCACTCCCTCAGACCGTCGCTC
>QLTV01012186.1:3465748-3506315 GCA_003457575.1 Thermophis baileyi | reverse complement strand
CGGTGAACTGTGCAAACCTTCAGGGCCCAGAGGTTACTCTGCACAATTCCTTAACACACACACACACACACACACACACACACACACACACACACACACACACACACACACACATATATGTAGGTGTGTGGTTATTCGGGTTTTCTCCCGCGTGAAGTTGGAGATGTCATTGCAACGTTTCGACGAAGTCTCATTAGTCATCTTCAGGCTGATTATCAGGCTTGTGTCTTCAGCCTCATGCTCCTAGAAGCACGAGGCTGAAGACACAAGCCTGATAATCAGCCTGAAGATGACGAATGAGACTTCGTCAAAACGTTGCAATGACATCTCCAACTTCACGCGGGAGAAAACCCGAATAACCACAGACCTACATACAAATACCCGCGAAAACCTCAAAAAACATACACACACACACACACACACCTACACCTAGCTTTTCCCCTCAAGTGCAGGATTTGCTTTTTTTGGATCAACACTTGGTTGATATTAGTCATATCAGTGACACCCAATTCTCTTTTCCATTAAAATCCAAGGAAACAGTTTCACATCTGAAGTGTGATTGAAATTGGTAATGCATATGGCAAGTATTTCAAGGGCTTAATCCAAACAAAGCAGAAATATTCTAAATGAAATGTAAAGGCGATGAGTGAAAAAAAAAGTGTTGCATAACTTTCAGACAGGAAAGATTTGGATGCATCCCAATCTTCAAATGATGCCCAAAACATATCCCTGTAAGCATCTCCTAAAGATCAGATAACTTCCAGCAGATGCAGTTGCTCTTTTTTCTAGATAAGGATGATATTTGTTTCAGCAGCAACATATATTTCTTTCAGGCTTCTTGAGCAGTTTTGTGCATATTGGTGCTTGTGTTTGTTTGTATGTATCTAAACACACAGACACACAGAGAAAGAGGGGGAGAAAGAGAGAGAGAAAGGGAGGGAGGGAGAGAGAGAATGTAAAGGAATATTGTTTATTGACAACCAAGTACACTAATCATTTACCTTCAGATTGCTAGATCTCACATGTCTGGTCTTCGTAATTAGAGAAAATAACGAAGTGTAAAAGGCAAGCTCTTTCTGACATTGCGTTGTACTTCTGTCTGACATTATAGGATATGAGTCATACGCTCAGAAAACCAGGGTATAGTGTCTATACTCAGTTATACAAGTAAGTTTATCTTAAACTACGTTTGAAACTAGATAACATCAACATCTTTGGGAAGGGTTTTTATAAAAAATAAAATAAAAAGTAGCTGCAAGAATGTCACATCAAACGTAAACTGTCATGTATGATCTATTTGAAAAATGTTTTTTTCCCATATCCTCTTTTACCAAATAGGTTGTATCCTCCTGCCTTCCCTAAATTTTCAAATTATTTTCCATTTCATTAATGCACATTTGCTGACAAAGTTATATATCAGCAGAAGGTTGTAGTTAATAGCAAACTTTTTCAGATGAATTATGCTTATGCTTGGGGCTCTAAAGTTTGTGAATGGCTTATTAGAATGAACTGTAATCTTTGGCACTATAGAATAGTTGTTCATCTAAGCAAATTCAATGATTTGATTGAATTGGTGGCAGATATCCATTATAGATCTCTGCATGCATTCTAAATAGACCTGCAGCTTTTATTCCTTGTCTTAAGGTGCTCAAAAAAGAAAATAATAATGTAAAAGCATATAAATGATGATGACTGAACCTATTAAAGACTTTTTTCCCCTTTACAATGTACACACATATTCTTTTGTAAGCCAGGTGCAAGCTGTGTGAGGCTGCAGTTCAGTGCCACTTCGGTTGAATTATCAACGGTTCAAACTTGATGAATGGCTTTTAATAGAATCTCTGACATTAGTGCCTAGCAGGATTGTAATCTACAGTATAATGTGATGGTAGTTCACGAAACAAAAAAGTTAATTTTGTTCTTTTTGTGTCTTGACTGTCCCTAAAAGCTAACCTCAACAAATGCTGTTTGAAATGGAAACAAATTGTCTTGTCTAACCACATTAAACAATCCTAATCCCTGGAAAACTGCCCATATAATTGTATTTTAGTTCTAATTATATAGAATATAGAATAGAATATTCTTTATTGGCCAAATGTGATTGGACACACAAGCAATTTATCTCCGGTGCATAAGTGTATATACAAACAAGAAAGTGATATAATCATAAGATACCAATAGGAGAAGGTAATAGGAAGGATGAGGAACATAATAGTAATACATCCCTACTACATAGCTAAATATCCTTAGGCATAAGACAGTGCTGTGGGAATTAGGTATTTAGCAGAGTGATGGCATGGGAGAAAAAAAAAACCCTGTCTTTGTGTCTAGTTGTTTTGGCATGCAATGCCCTATGAGATTCTGTTAAAATAATCTCAGTTTTAAAATATCTGCATTTAATTTAAAATAAGGTCATCGTATAATTTGGTCAACAGAAAATACAGGGTGACTCTAAGACTCCCCCTCCCCTTGCTACCAGAAAACATTGGCATAATAAATGCAAACCAATGAAGTTGTTGTAGCAGGTATATGTATAATCCGTCTCCAAGAGACGTTGCTGTCTAAAGACTCTCATTCCTTGAGATTAAAAAAACCAGTCCTTATCATGCTTCGCACAGCAATGTCATACAGCAGTAGTGGCTAGCCACACTTTACATTTACTCCAGGTGCTTCATTCTGTTTAATCTCCGGCCATTTTTCTCACTCAGTGGAGCAGCTGTGAAAGAAATTGGAGTGGTTATACTCTGAGTTTTGATACCGTTTGAAAAATGAAAGGTGGGAGACAGCAAACCAAACACAGCATGCAAGTAATTTTTCTAAAATGGTTGATGTTCCAGTGTTGGAAATGTATATTATCATTTCTCACTGTACAGAATATAGTATTGTATAAATATAGATTTGAAGTTTTGTTTCTTTTTCCCAATATCATGTTCAATCCTTAAATTTTAGTGATTTTTGTCCTTAAATAGGAAAACAAACAAACAAAAAAGATTAACCATGCTGTTGATAGAATAGGAATAACTTCAGTATCTTCCCACTAGTTCTTTTATTAGGTTGATTCTCTATAACATCATTTAGTTTGCAAAACCTGAAATAAATTAATGAATATACATTTTTGTTTTTCCAATGCACTGCACAGAAACACAAATTCAAATGCAGAACAAGCAGGAAAGGAAGCCTTTATAAGATTTTTTATAACAAGTTTACATTAGATAACAAGCTTGTGAAACTCAATCAGGAAATAAAACAGGAATCAGTCAAACGGTACCTGGAAGACTGGTGAATTTGTATAGCTGAGAGTTCAGTTGAGCAGCGTATGGTAAAACAAGACCACCTCAATCTGACTGCCTCTGGATGGACATGAACAAACAATAATAGTTCCCAAGTTAAAGTATTACAGTAAAGACTTCTCCTTCTCATTATCATGAGAGATGTGTCTGATAATTCTAGAGCCCCAAAGCCTGTTGAAGCTAGAGGTTAGAAAGTGAGTATGCACAATGTTTTCCTGACTTGTTATTCAAGTCAGCATGATATTGTTGCCCATTGTGGCCTTAATGGAATGGAAAGATTGCTTTTCAAGATCAGCATTTTGGTAATACATTTGAAATCAATTGATCCTTTCACAACTATATATAGGTAGTCCTTGGGTCACGACAGCAGTTGGGGCTGGAATTTCCATCACTAAGTGATAGGTCATAAAGAGTGATACCACATGACCACATTGTTTAGCAACAGCATTCTCTTGGCATTGTAATCCCAGGTTTGTGTGTATTCAACAGGAAGAAGCAGGAATCCCAGGCAAGGAGCTATGAAGGGGGAGAGGATGCTGCAGATCAGTGGTGAAATCCAATTTTTTTTACTACTGGTTCTGTGGGCGTGGTTTGGTGGGCATGGTGTGGCTTGGTGGGCATGGCTTGGTGGGCGTGGCAGGGGAAGGTTATTGCAAAATCTCCATTCCCATCCCACTCCAGGGGAAGGATACTGCAAAATCCCCATTCCCTCCCCACTCCTGGTGGAAGGATATTGCAAAATCTCCATTCCCACCCCACTCTGGGGCCAGCCAGAGGTGGTATTTGCCGGTTCTCCAAACTACTCAAAATTTCCGCTACCGGTTCTCTGAACTACTCAAAATTTCCGCTACTTGTTCTCCAGAACCTGTCAGAACCTGCTGGATTTCACCCCTGCTGCAGATGCTACCAAATCTGGTGGGTGTGAAGGCTCCGACTAATAAACCCAAGCAAATCAGAACTCTGAGACTTGGCTCTTTCTCAAAGGTCTTCTTTAATGAGTACATAATATCGGCACAGCTTCAATGGAAAACCAAATCTAAATTTTTCCCGCGGTTTGAGTATAATTAAATTAGGACATAACCCTATCCCCAAGTGTCACAGGTCACGTTGGCCAATTGGGTTAATTGGCGGGCTCTTCAGGCACTCCTTCCCCAACCTTATCTGTTGCCAGTAGAGACGACCTTGGTTCTCAGGAGAAAGTTCTTTGTTGTGTCTAGTAATGCATTCCAACCTCCTTCCCCCTCTGTGTGGCAACTGAAGAACAGAAAGATGGCTGTGGCCAGGTTCAGTTTGAAGTTGATATTGGGACTGACAAAGGCTGTGGGCAAGCTAATGGGGGCCGTGGGTGCAATGATGGAAGCAATAGGTAGGTGCTTCTGAGTGTGGGCTGGTTGGCAGGTGCTACTTCTGAGAGTGGGCGGAAGATAATGTAGGTGGAAAAGAGCACAGGCTGAGGCCATTACAGAATATGAACATGAGATATTTGATACAGTTCTGCTGATACAGTTCTACAGAGGAATTATTGAGTCTGTCATCTGCACCTCTATAACTGTCTGGTTTGGTTCTGCAACCCAACAAGACAGACACAGACTTCAGAGGATAATCAGAACTGCAGAAAAAACAATTGCTACCAACCTGCCTTCCATTGAGGACCTGTATACTGCATGAGTCAAAAAGAGGGCTGTGAAAATATTTACAGATCCCTCACATCCTGGACATAAACTGTTTCAAGTCCTACCCTCAAAACGACGCTATAGAGCACTGCACACCAGAATGAGTGGATGACTGTAACTTTGTTGCTTGTATCCGTACAATTTATATTGACTGGTTCCTACTATGATTTGATTTCTTATTTGTACCCGGACTATCATTAAATGTTGTACCTTATGATTCTTGACGAATGTATCTTTTCTTTTTATGTACACTGAGAGCATATGCACCAAGACAAATTCCTTGTGTGTCCAATCACACTTGGCCAATAAAAAATTCTATTCTATTCTATTCTATTCTATTCTATTCTATTCTATTCTATTCTATTCTATTCTATTCTATTCTATTCTATTCTATTCTATTCTATTCTATTCTATTCTATTCTATTCTATTGAATGAAGTTCCTAGGATCTTGTATTCTGCAATAGAACTTCTTGGATACAAAAGAATGGGAACACTTGCAACTTTCCCTGCCAGCTTTCCTATTGACTTTGCTTGTGGGAAGCTGGCAGAGAATATTGCAAATGGCAATCATTTGACCATGATGCACTGTGATGTCATAAATTGCAAGCCTGCAGGCACCTGTGCCCAGACTGCTATCATGTGACTGCAGGAATCTGCAACATCTGCAACTTTGCAGTCCCGTCATGAGTCTCCCTCATTCAGTGCCATTGTAATTTTGAAGTCACTACACGGGGTTGTAACTCGAGGACTATCTGTAGTTGTTTGTTCCTAATCTTTAACAATCTTCTTCTTAATTGTTTAGTTCCTTTCTGACATTGCCTTACCGGTCTCTGTCCCTAATATAAATGCGCTGATTGCTATGTCACGCTTTCTCCAGTTCCCCAAATCAAATCTTTCTGTTGAAAGACAACACACCTGATCACAAACATGGTATTCTACAATCTCAGCTATACTGAATTTTCCTTCATCCTATCCAAATTATTTCCCTTCTTCCTGGTTCCTTTTTTGCGTTCTGCATCAAACTCCATCGTTCTCAAACTTCAGTACTGCTACAAGTGTTTTTTGTGTTTCTCATTCTGTCATTGTAGCCTGAAGTGATGATTTGTTGCCTACAAATGAGCCATTACAAACAAAATTTATTCCACAGCTAACTAATCCAGAATCTTCATGTTGCCTCTCAGACATGGGAAGGAAATTATTTAAATTGATGGCTTCATGTGTTTAAAGATGACTGGAGACCTTTCCAGATCTAGGTTCAAGCATACAGGGTTTCAAGTTGCAGGGTTCTTGACAAGTGTTGGGCAATCAAATCATGTTTATACATGAAGTTCTGGCACCACTGACTATTTTACTGTATTTCCCAGGCTCTCTGCCTGCCCTTGTTCAGCTTTGATACATTATACTGTCAGCCTTTATTTCACTGCAGTCTTTTTAGATGAAATCATTTGCAGATTGTCCAAATTGCCACAATTATAGTAAAACGATAATGATACACTAAAATGATAGTGCATTTATACAAGAGGATACACGAGTACCGGTATATATCTTAAAAACGTTATTATTTCATGCTGGCACTATTTGTTGACTTAATTACATATACTAAATGTAAAAAAGAGTGTCTGTTAATTTAAAATTTATTATAACAAATAGAAATCTATGTACTTTAGAAAGCTCCGTAATTGTTCAAAATAGTTATACTTTCACATGCAGTACAATATAACTAAAAGCCAGGAAGATATTCATATACCGTATGATATCAAAATCAAAATCAAAATTCTACATTCTGTTCTATATGATCTCTAGACTGCATAGAAATGGCTGCTCGTACCATTCCATATTACCTGAGAAAGTTGGCATTTTACAAGCTCAGCTGCCTTTTTGTTTTTAACCTTCCCTTCCAGTGTTATTGCCCACCTGCTTCAGATTCTTTCCCCTGCTTCTGTTTTACACATCTATCTCATAGAGAATAAAGCTGAACTCACAACCATGTTCGCTGCTTGGCTCTGCAATCTATTCCCAACAGGTTTGGTGTTGCCACCATCCGGGTTGGAGCCAAGGCTGTGTCCACATTTCAGCTGGATTGCAGTGGCCTCTGGAACACTAACAGGCAGTAACACTAACCATCCTCTTCTGCTCTTCTCAGTTTATTCTTCTCTTGGCCAAAATAATAAGAGAAGGAGAATGGGGATGGGAATGCCATTTAAAAGACAAATCTGGAAACATATTTTCATCTTTCTTATGGCATAATTTGCTCAGTAGTGGATTTTTTTAAAAAAAATATGCTTTCTCATTTAGGGGATTGTCTGTGAAGTACATCCTGCATCAGTATCAGTCTATGGCAGAGGTCTTCAAACTTGGCAACTTTAAGACTTGTGGACTTCAACTCCCAGAATTCTCCAGCCAGCTGGCTGGAGAATTCTGGGAGTTGAAGTCCACAAGTCTTAAAGTTGCCAAGTTTGGGGACCCCTGGTCTATGGCTATCTCAAAGATTAGGAGTTTGGACCCCTGATTCCTTGTTTCCTAGGGTTATTGTTAGGGTTAGGGTAACAGCACTGAAAAAAGTGATTTATGACCATTTTTCACACTTGTGACCATTGCAGCATCCCCTTGGTCACATGATCAAAATTCGGATGATTGACAACTGGTTCGTATTTATGACGGTTGCAGTGTTCCAGTGTCACATGATCATCTTTTGAGACCTTCTGACCAGCAAAGTCAATGGGGAAGCCAGATTCACTTAACAACCGTGTTACTAATTTAACAACTGCAGGGATTCACTTAACAAATGTGGCAAGAAAAGTCGTAAAATGGGGCAAAACTCACTTAGCAACATAAATTCTGGGCTCAGTTGTGGTCGTACGTTGAGGACTACCTGTATTGTTAACATGTATAAAGCCAGACAACTGTGACAAATTTTAACAAACCATAGTGTTTTTAAATAACATTTTATTTTACCTTCTTATTTCTGTTCTAATTTCACATGTAGCTGCTATGAGAATAATGCTACAGCAGAACTCATGACAACATGCTTTTTTCCCCATTTGGGGAAAAAATGTACTTTTTATTGAAGACATCAAATATATTAGTATTATATGCTCTTATTCATCTTATCTGCATTATTTCATATTTAAAAAAAAATAATGTAAGATACTTTTCGCCATGAAAGTCCTTCTAAGCTTTTAGGGAATATCATCTTAAACATAGCAACAACAAAAACCATTGCTTCTTGAAGCAGAAAAGCCATGCCCTTTAGGAATTCTTAATAGGTGGCCTGAGAAGCAAGTGCTTTGATGGAGGTAGATTATTTTTATTATTATTATTCTAGCCAAAAGTAAATTTCATTTCTCAAGCTCAGGGAATACAGAAAGGAATACATACTTAGGCCCTTTGAACAAATTATGAATGTTGAAAAATAGTTGCTGTTTAAAATGTAGCTTACACATTAATTAACCATAGCCTCAATATTCCTGGCAAAATACCTTTTTTATTACTATTGTTCTTTTTAATCCCATTTTCAGTGTACTTGGTTCATAAAGAAGAATAAGAAATGTTTTCCTCATATATACTCTGGAAGACTTACAGGAAAAAAAAAGGTATATGTTTGTGTCAAAATGATGGATGTATTAGGATTGGAAAGACAGCCCTAAATTCCACAAGGATATGAAATCATTATAACAGTTAAACAAGGATATCTTAGTGTAGATTTACAAACTTGATAAAATAGGGCAGAACATCTTCAAATAGACTTTCGTTAAGCTTTATCTACGATAATTAAGGGTTTCCATAAGCTGTCATAATCTTACATATCAGTAATGCAACCTACACCTATTGTTTGTAATTTAAAAAAAACACTATTTGTTTAAAACAGTATTCATGTTCCATATCTTATGGAGCTATGCAAATGTATATAATAGCAGAATTTGTCAATAACAACACTGAGATTTTGTAAAAAAATATTCAGGAAACAGGTTTGATTGCCCAGTATGAATTCTCTCATGCCCCCATTTTTGTGATCAATGTTTCTGGAAACTTCTAAAAAACTGAAAACAATAAATTCTTTTTCTTTCTTTCTTTCTTTCTTTCTTTCTTTCTTTCTTTCTTTCTTTCTTTCTTTCTTTCTTTCTTTCTTTCATAAAAATATTTCTATCTAGCCTACGGTTGTGTATGAAATAGGAAATGTAATTTGTTTCTTATACAAAAAAAATCTGTATGGTCAAGTTGATGGAGAGACCACACGTTAGCCCCCACAAAACATAAATGCTGTGACAAAATGTAAAATAACCTTGAGGACAGGAAAGAATGAATGAGCCATTAAACAGAATTTTGAGAAAAGATTGCTCAGACCTGAAAAGAAGGAGAACATGGCCAAGAAACTCAAAATAACCCTGCCTTGAATTTGTTTTGTATAAGAAATGGAAGAGAAAAAAACTTAGGCTTTCGAGATTCTTTTATTCTACCATAGTACAGTAAAGTAATGCATTTCCCGAAACTCTGTCATACTTGTTTGTTGACTTTGTTTATCTTGAAGGGTTGACATCAATTTTGAGTAAGGGCCTCCCCCATCCTGCAGTACTGTTTTACAATTTTCCAATTCGGATGCAGAACTTTCCTGTTAAATTCCATCATATTAATTTCAGCCCACTACTCTAAGTTAACCTTTGACTCTCCTGTCTTTTCTTAAAAGTATCAGCTACATCGTTCAGCTTTGTGTCACCTGCAAATTTTATCAGTTTCCCTCACCCAAATTGGAATCCACTCAATGCTACTTTTCATGCTTTTATGGGAGCATTTATGACCACATCCATTCAGCTATCTATGAATTATCTAACAGATGCTTCACTTAGCCCCTATTTTTTCCCATTTCATTAAGAAGACTATCATGAGTTGCTGAAGATATTACTCAGGGCTATGTGCACTGTGACTTCCCCCTGATCAACTACTGTAAGCTAGTAATTCTGTCAAAGAAGGTAATAGAGTTAATCTGACAAGATTTCTTTGCTGCAGCTCATACCGGCTCCTATTAATTGTCACGTGCCTATCCAAGCACTCACAAACATGCTGCTTATAATCTGTTTAAAGACCTTGCCATAAAAGGTGTCACACTGAAAGGTCTGCGGTTTCCTGGATCCTCCTCCAACTTCTCCCACTTTTGAAGATAGAGATTACTTCTCTATCCAATGAGAGGGGGTTCTGCATTCAGTTCTGATAGTTCATTTAATACATTGGGAGGTAATCTATCTAGCCCTGGAGACTTGAACTTGTGTAAATTAGGAAATTAACTTTTCCTCTCCTAAGCTTTCCTAAACTGCAGGTCCCTCCTTTCCCCAGGGGCATAATGCTGATGGCCTAGCGCTCTAATTCCCTTTCGAGAGCAGACAGACATAAAGTAAGAATTAAGTTCTGCCTTATCATCATCGTCCTTTATTGATTCATCTCTTGAACATTAGGATGGGCTTACAGCCTCTTTCATTTGTCTTTTGTTACGAACAGACATTTTGGTTCTTGCTAAGAGAAAAATGACTATTTTAAATGCTCCTGCTCTAGTGGAAACAAAATTCTTTTTACGTATTACCAAAACCAACCCAATGCTGCAGTGTCCAGAGAGAAGAAAAGAGAAGAAGGAAACAAGCAAGCAAACAAAAACAAGTTGTTGCAATGCAAACACTATTTTTTATTTTAAAAAAAGAACAAGAATAACAGAGTTGGAAGGGACTTTGGTGATCCAAGCTGGAAACCCTATATCATTTCAGACAAATGGTTGTCCAATCTCTTTAAAACCTCCAGTGTTGGTGCACCTAATACTTTCGGAGGCAAGTTATTCCACTGATTAATAGTTCTAACTGTCAGGAAAGATTAAAGTGCAAATGCTCAGAATTACTAACAAATTGGAAGCCCATGATACAAATGTCCACCTCAGATTAACAAACCCAGGCTTCAATGAATGTCCTTGGTCACAAATCAATACCGAAAAACTAAGACAATAGCTTCCATTGTAAAACACTAGGTAGCAATACAAAACATTTAGCCCCAAAACACACATACAATCAAAAAGCCACAGCACAGTGTTAAACTGTTTATGAGCCTCTCTTTATGACCCATGGCTTCCTCTTTATGAGTCATGGACTTCTTCATATCTGAATCCATAGGCTGATATATAGCTAGTCCTCAGTCTATGGCTACAATTGTTAGTAGAATTTCCACTAAGCAGTTGGTAAATGTGATTTTACAACTGATTTTACAATCTTTTTTCCATGGTTGTTAAGCAAATCATGATTGTTATGCGATTTCAGCTTCCCCCGTTGACCTTGCTTATCAGAAGTTGGCTGAAAGGGTTGCAAATGGTGATCACATGACCCTGGAAAACTAACCATCATAAATACACGCTGGCTTCCAAGCGCCCCAATTTTGATCATGTGACCGTGGGGATGCAGCAATGGTTGCAATTGGGAGGGCCAGCTTTAATTTTTCAATGCCGTTGTAACATCGAATGCTTACTAAATGAATGGTTATAAGTCAAGGACTACCTGTGGAGCTGTTGTGGCCTTTTTCTTTGAACACAGCAATTGCCTTGTGCTTTTATTGAAATAGCATTTTTACATATTCTGAAACTCGAAATGAAAATAAGAAATAGGTCCAAATTTGTGCTTGTCCATCTACCCGCCACTACTCCTATTGCTGCTGCTTTCTTCTCCCTTTGAACACTTTGCAGAGTCTTTACCTATGTTACATGCATGTGAAGAACTGCTTCTAGCTTTAGGAGTGGAGAATAATGATGTGTATTTTAATTATGGATTGAACTGAGGAATGGCAAGGAGCCTCCAGGGAAAGCTTCGAGACCTGTTGGTGAATCCAGACCATTTTCTATGTTAGATAGCTAAAATTTTCAGAACAGATCTAATAAAGGGATTAGCATTCTCCCCCCCCCCCCATTATCAGTGACTTCAACATATTAGAACTCAGTTGCAATTTGTGTTAGGTTGTATAGGCTGATATTTTGTGTGTTCTATTCTGCCAATAACATGCAAACTAAAACTGCTGAGTACTTAATAAATTGCATTTGCAAATATCTCAGGGAGATTAGTTGTCACTGAAAGCACAGCAATTAATGCCAATCATTAAAGCAGTGTAGTGCAGTTTCATGAATTGTAATCAAATTAGAATACTGGGGATGCAAAACGCTATTTCTGAATAATAATCTTTGGTTCCTTCTGTGGAGTATATTTTAAGGGGAACAAATGATGATTCCAGCAAGTATTCATTTATATCTCTTGGATATAAATTTATTTGACAGTAACTATTCCTCATTAAGATACGATTCATCTTCTGTATTAAGATGCTCAGAAACTGTGCTTACTTTGACATCTCACTTACTAATTGTAAGGTCAATAGCTTTCAGTTTATAGCTGTTCAACTATAATTCTAGGGCAGAGACTATTTTATGATAAACTAAAAAAGGATATCTGCAGTGTCTCCACTTTTTAAAATTACAGTTTATTGAGGAAAATCACCCAAAATAGACAAGAGGTTTTCTCAAAAAAAAAAAAAATGTAGCACTCTTCCCCAATTATCTTAAATTTTGGTAACTTGGAGAATTTTGCTAGTAATGCAGGATAAATTTCATACCAGTGTGTTAACTGCACTCAAGTCCTGACCATTTGTAAGAAGAAGCAAAAAGATAAAAGTATTGTAGATAGGGATTTTCCTTGCAGATCGGTCTTGTCTTGCAATAGATCAGAAAAAAGACTTTTGTGTGGTAGCCATTAAATTACAGCAGCAACTAAAACCCCACATTCCTTCTCAGATATTGAAATAAAAATAAATTGGGTTCAAGTAGGAATGGGTTTCTATATGTGAAATCTGAGAGCTCAATTCTAGTCATGAAATTAAATTCACAATTTCTGTGCCCATTCACTGCTTAGTTGTATTAAACATATGCTTGTTCTAACAGGCAGATCTTAGCACTTGTCTGACATTGATCCGCTTCACTTTACTCAGATCAAAACAATGTTCAAATATTGGTGTAATTATTATTGAAGTTTATGTTAAAGATCTGGGTAGCCGACACTTATCCATGCTCTGTAAGTTTTGAGGGAATGAGCAAGGTGTCCACTGCAGGCCTCAGACCCCAGATATCACTTTTAATGCCACGGCTTAGTTTTTCCTTGGTAACTGTTGAACTTCTTCTTCTCTGTGTTCCTTTGCCTTCCCTGTTTTTGTGTTTCTGATTATTCCATTCTGGTTCTCCAACTTGCCAAGTCATGGTAGGTAATGGTGTCGCCTTATTAATACTGAGACAAACTGGTGGCTTTATTATGCAGTCTGCTAGCACCAGAGATGGGTTTCTCCCGGTTTGGACCGGTTCACCCAAACTGGTAGCAACCCGCTGGTGACGTCACGGAGCCGATTCGGTCGGTGCCGGTCCGTGGATGCTGCCATCTTTTTTTTGGAATTTTTTTTTTTTAAATTTGGGAGGGGAATTTTTTTTTCTTCTTCTGCGCATGCGCAGAAGCTGAGTTTCTGGCACTGCGCATGCGTGCACGCGTGAAGCGCCCACGCGGTGCAGGAGAAAGCAAACCGGCAATGAGGTAAGTTAGAACCCACCCCGGCTAGCACCTAGACATTTTACATACTATCTTTGGAGTGGAGGTAACACTTTAGTAGTAGACACTTTGTAGGACAGCTTCCTGACAGAACAGTAAAATTATTTCTTCAAATGGCAGCTGTTCATGAGTTTGTGGTTGTACAGTTGTTGATTGTTCTACCCTAAGAAATCCTTTCGAAGTTTTACACTGTTGGTATTGAGTTGAAAAATGGACACAAATTCATAGAGTTGCCATGCAAATGAGTCTTTAGAAGTCATATCTGTTTTAAACATAGTCCATTGATTGTGGAAACTCCTCACATGAGCTACAAACCACATCTTTAGCCATCTTAGATTTAGCTGGCTTGTTGTGACTTCAGAGTTTCAGTCAAGTATTAGTGGCTACAGATCTGTACTGCTGCAGGGACCTTGACATGTTCAATCTTGGTCTACAAGGAGAAGGGTGTTCTATCAATTGCTGACTATCTCTGAGTTCTGTCTCTATCTCTGGGAGAAGAAAAGTGGCTACTGGGCTCACCTGCTGCATTTTCTGCTGAAGCTTCCTCTTCTGCTGCTGTCACATACTGCCGTGCAAGAAACACTAAAAGTTGAGAGCAGGCTAGTTTCTTACAAAGAAAGGCAGAATAAGTGGTGTAAAATTTTCTTTTTATTATTTGTTTGTTTGTTTGTTTGTTTGTTTGTTTGTTTGCATTTCTATGCCGCCCAACTCCCAAAGGACTCTGGGCGGCTTACAGCAAATATAACAAACATAATAAAGTATAGAAAGCTTACATAATAAAAAACATTTAAAAACAATTAAAACTCCATACACACCTTTTCCTGGCCGGATCTCGCCAAATTGCAAAAGCGAGATCAACGGCCCCAAGCCTTCCGGAACAGCCAGGTCTTCATCGCATTCTGGAAGGCCAACAGTGTGGGGGTAGTCTGGATCTCAGGAGGTAACTGGTTCCAGAGGGCCGGGGCAGCCACAGAGAAGGCCCTCCCCTGCGGGCCCGCCAGCCGGCACTGTTTAGCTGACGGGACCCGGAGGAGCCCAACCCTGTGGGATCTTACCGGTCACTGGGAGCTATGTGGTAGGAGGCGGTCTCGAAGATAACCTGGCCCTGAGCCATTTAGCATCTAAACAGGTTGTGTTTTTTTCCTTTAAATAAATCAGAGTCTGGACTGTGGGAATATATTATCTTACAAATGAAGCAAAAGAGGAAGTTCCTAGGAATAGTAGATTATGCAAAAATAATCCAGTATTGTAGCATCAGATTTTTTCAAGAGTTACATATAATGGAGCAATGATTAAGTCCTGCAGTTCAAGTAAGTTCAGTGGGATTTGCTTTTGAGTAGACTTAAAGAGATTGAATTCCAAGGCAAATGATATTATAACAATGTGCAGCTTTAATGTCACTAATAACAAACTAGTGAATCAACCCAAGCAGTGATTGAATGTGAGAAATCTAGTGGCAGATTCCTATGAGTAGAAACAAACTTGTTGCAGATGTATATATCTGCAACAAGTTTGTTTCTACTCATAGGAATCTGCCGCTAGATATATGCCTTCTGCTTCTTCTTACCTGACACTAAAAATGGATGTGTGATTCTGAGACTTGGCTTAAACAGCATGTCTTTATAATCATGATAAGTCGAAAGTGTTTTGGTGAAGGATTGCTCTCTGATTCATTTATTCTTCATAAAATCCACAAGAAGCCATTCAGCTGCAAACTCTTGAAAAATTTTATGACCTCCTCTCCCCTTCCTGCTGATGTAGCTTCCTGTGTAATCCATCTCTCTGCTTATTATTTAGCACAAGGGACTCGGAATCCCATGAGGAAGATCTGTAGAACTGCAGAGTCAGCTTTATTATGGTCAGAATAAATATTAGAAGACAAGGTCTCAAAGGGCTCTTATTACTTTGATTTGGCATTATCAGTGACACTCAGAGATACTTGGGCTGCGCCTTTCTCATTTTAGCACGTAATAAAACAAGCAGGCTAGGTATCGCAGGACTCACATATTGCCTATGTGAAAACCTCCTGCTGTTAACATCTGATTAATTTAGTGGTTCACACCTATAGAATATTTCATTTGTTGGCTTACTTATTTATGTGTGGCTATATGTCAACCACAGACTTTAGAGATGATAAAATATGGATCTAGAATTCTATATATTACTTATTTGCCAATTACTTACTGCTTTTCTGTTGCTTTCCGATGCTTACCCTGGAAGGAAATAGTGTGGTTACTGTGTGTGCATGTGTGTATAATCATAAGACTTAAATGCTTGCTGTGAATAACGTACATTCCATAAGTTTCAGTGGGTCTGTTCTAAATCTAGCTGCAAGCTATCGCATTACATTTGAAAGACTCACTAGCACCGTGATGGCGAACCACAGAGAGGGCAGTGCCCTCTCTGTGGGCACACAAGCCATCGCCCCAGTTCAGCTACGCATGCGTGTGTGCCTCCCGCTGGCCAGCTGGTCATCGGGTCTGCTGTGCATGCATGGGGGGGCGCGTGCGGGGGTCATGCGTGCATGCGTGGGGGCGGGGCGTGGGGGGGCCGCGCGCACATTGAATTTTGGGGGTTCGGGCGCACGTGCGTATTTGTGCATGCACGCATGCACTTTGGGCACTCAGTCTGGAAAAGGTTAGCCATCACTGCATTAGCACAATGAAGTATAATCATTCGGTATAGCTCATTGCAAAAGCAATACAGTTAGAAACAAATATGAAATAATTGTACCCCTTATTTCTATTCTAGACAGTCATTTCAAAAGACTTTCATACGATTTCCAAATTCAAACAAAACATATACCTCCCTGTTTAGCCATCTTTTCCCTCAAACGTAGAAATGGCAGTGTAGTTTGAACTGAGTTTACCCCAATTGCCCTTTCCTTGCTCTGTCCTTGAAATTTGCAGTGCCAAAGAAGAGAAGCACCTAACAAGTACTTGAAAATAATTTTTAAAGATTTACTCTTTTTCCCCAGTGATATTGGCAGCATGAATAGTGACAAGCTCAACAATGATAATGACTATCAATTTACAGTTCAATTCCAGACACACAGAAGTAATCAGTTCTGTGCCATTTGATTCAGTAATGACAGTAATTTACAGACAGTCTCACTTGTTTTGACAAATAGCATTGCACATCCCATCAAGTCGTTCCTATCTGATTTTCACTTACAATTTTTCCTCCATATTTTAATTATTTTTGGTAACATGAAAAAAAGAGGGGGGGGATTCTGCTTGCGCCTGCTTTTTAATCAGAACATATTGGTTAATTGCCTTTATAACATAATCTCTCTGTTTCAAATATCTTTGGAACACCATATCACATTAAATTTGTCAAGTCCCAGCCCAGCCTTTCAGTAACTTTGAACGTGTCTGTTTTTTGTAATAAGCATACCACAATTTACTTTCTTTATGATGGAAAAATGCCTGCTGTTTCTTTTGTTTCCATAACGTGGCTTGAGGAGACTCTACTCTCCCCTCAAATCTTGTGCCAAAGGAAAAGTTTTACAAGTGGGAGGGCTTTTCAGCCAGAGCTATGCTCTTTGGAGTTTTCTCTCTTGCTTAAAGGTTCTTTAAACCATACCTTAAATGACAAAAAGTTTCTCATTTCTGTCAAATTATCTGAAACCGTCAGAAAACTTGAAAAAGAGGTGGAAGGGGAGGAGACTTAATCTTGGTCTACTTGGTTTGTGATTCAGAAGCAGTAAGAATTAAGCCTCTTTTTCTTTAGGACTTCATATTTTATGGTCAACTCAAACTGGAACGGTTGGTGGGGATTTTTCATACCAGACCAAAGAGACAAAGATCTGGGCTGAAAACTTTCTGTACTTCCCCCACCCCCATCCCAAGCAGTTCTCGCAGCTAATGTGATCTACACCAGGGGTGGGTTCTAACTTACCTCGCTGCCGGTTCGCTTCCTCCCGTGCCGTGTGGCCGTGCTTTGCGCGCGCATGCGCAGTGCAAAAAAATCCCCCCCCCCAAACGCTGAAAACAAGATGGCGACGCATGCGCAGTGCCGGAAACTTGGCTTCTGCGCATGCGCAGAAGAAAAAAAACCCGGAAAATAATAATAATAAAAAAAAATAATCCAAAAAAATTCAAAAAAAAGATGGTGGCGTCCACGGACCGGCACCGATCGAACCGGCTCCGTGACATCATGGTGACGTCACCAGCAGGTCGCTACCGGTTCGGGCGAACCGGTCCGAACCGGGAGGAACCCACCTCTGATCTACACATATTAGGATAGCATGGTGATTTTGATGTATGCCACTCTTCTGTCTTTCATTATCCCATCACCTGATTAGTGATCTGCATCCTCCCTGCCATCAACTGTGCAATTAAAAACCCAAGGGAAAACATAATTTGGGAAACTACTGCATGGCACCTTTTCACATCAGCTGGACAGACTGCAGAAGGATGGAGAAATGCATAAGTGGAGGGGGGTGGGAAACCTGCAGCACTTTGCAGTGATAAGTTTGGAGGAAAAAAATTTCCAAAGAAATCTGAAGAGAATTTGACAGCATTCCAATAATGGAATGGTAAATCTGAAGCCTTTTTAATAGGTGAGGAGAAATTACAGATTTTGGCATGTTACTAATAACAGCAGATTTGTAGAATGTTCTATCTAGTTGCTCCATGCTGGTGGCAGTTTTTTTATATAGTAATTCTTTTCCTAGTAATTCATCTTTGACATTTTTTTTTCCTGGGCAAAATCCTTTTCTCCACCCCAAAGCAAATCTTTGAAGATGGAACAATTTTTTTTAACATGTTAAGAAAAAATTGTGATTCACACAGATAATGAATAGTTAATTTATTATATACATTTTCTCTGCAATGTCTCTCCTTGTTGCTCTTGATTTAACTTTTTTTTGCATTTCCTGTATCTTTTATTGTTTATTCCAATCATTTTTATTGTCCATTTTAACACACATTAACATAAAAACAAAAACAAAAAATTATCATACATTAAAACAACAAAAAACTTTAAACAAAAATAAAATACATAAAAAACCAGATAGAAAACAAATTTAATTACAATTATATTTCAGCTTCACTTGATTTTGTAAAGCTTTTAAAAGAAAAACTAAGCTTTGAATATTAACTAACCCTGTTCAAAAAATTTTCTCAAATGGAAAGATAATGTGACAATTTTTGATTAGTCAAATATTTAATTTTCTGAAACATGGCTAAAACTCTGAAATCCAATCCTTTATATCTGGAATAATACTATTTTTTTTTTATTTTCTGGGAATTTTTTTTGGGGGGGGGAGGGTTTGTTAGAGCACAAACAATCCATTTTTTAAAAAACATTTGAAATGTAATGTCTCTTTTTTGTAATATATTTTATGAAACCATTTGTAATATTTTACAGAACCATTTAAAATATGTTAAAAGTTAACCAGTTAAAATATAAAAATCTATTCATTAATAAACACTTCTGTATAATAAACTACACAGCTTCTCTAGTTTTACTTATTTTACTACTCATTTTTTTAAAAAAGTCATTTTAGTCTATTATTTTTACCTATAAAATACTTTTAATACACTAAATAACAAAGCTGAGAAATAAAAGTTCATTTGGAAGCATACTTTAACTCATTCTATGATGTCAAGTTTCCCATTAAAATCAATCTGTGATCTTTGAAAGTTGTTTTTGTTTTTAATTGTCTTCTCTATTGTATTATCAGTTACTTTATTACAATTTTTATTTATTAAGCAAATTTAAATAGCCACCCATTTTTTTTATTTGCCATCTACAAACATTTTTATTTGTTGTTGTTTATTGTTTTATTTGTTTATTGTTTTATTTATTTGTCATAGTTTGTCAAAATATCAACAGCCCAGTTGATATCAGTATATCAATCATTGATAGTTTTGATTGATTTTGTTATAATGCTGTATATTCTTTGAGGATGCAGCCATTGCCACTTTGAGTTGTGTAACTGGATCAGTGTAAAAGCACCTAATTGAATGAACAAAATAAGATTAAAGATACTAATTATGGAAATTAAATCAACAAAGAGCTCTTGAGAACACAATGCATTTAATGTTGAAAGGTGTTTGGGTGAATATGAAACTTCTAAGTTTCTAAAACTCTATAATTTACTTTTAGAAGTCAGAATTCTTCTTCCATTTCATTCATTCGGTAAATCAAAACCCTGGCAAACATCTTACTTCTCTTCTTTGACCCAAAGAAGTGACTTTTTTTTCCTTGTTGGTTTTGTCTTTCATGTGGTATTTATTGCAATTAGAAATAACTTTATATCCTATGATTCAAATTTGTTTCTAGTCTCTTTAGTAAGATGTCATATTTGTCACAGCTGTACTCTGAAAGGAGTCCATTTATGTTATTATGTAAAAAAAATACAATTGGAATTGAATCCCATCTCTTTCACGATCATCAAAATAACTCAGTGCTATCAGTTGTCTGCAGTCAATAACAATTGAGGTTATTCTAAAAATAATACAACTGAGTTTCATAACCTTATGAGAGCTGAAGAAATCCCCTTTTATACCTTCTTTGAAGAGTCCTTTTATAAACATAAATATCATAGGGTCAGGAACAGCTCAGCAGCAGTGATCTTATGATATTTTCCCAGGTAGTCAGGTTTAATGACATTTGAAAGAGCTAACTGGACTGGGTAGGTAAGAGAGAGATGGAGAGACAGACATATGGCAGCAAAGGTATGGGATTTGCTACCTACTGTGTTTGTTCATGTTTAATCTTGGCAAAATAAAAGGAAATAGTGCTAATAGGATTGCTTGTTTCCAATATCTTTTGCATCTGAATTTCTTCTCTTAAACAGGAAACCCGGCCTACCTCGTTTACAAAATAACAAATATCTTTCAGAACATAATTTCAAAGGCATAAAATACTTTTAATCACTTCATATAAAAATGTAATTATTTTTCTCCTCATTCCTCAAAAATAATGTAGTTTAAAGAACAAAGACCCAATATGACTATTTCAATGAAGTTCTTAAAAGTAGTTTCATATTATATGGATGAAGCAAATTCCTTGTGTGTCCAATCAAATAAATTGGACACACAATAAAATTCTATTCTATTCTATTCAAGTGACTTAACAGATGCAGTTTGTTGTGCATCTCAGCTACTGAGAATAACAGGACTACCTAATAATGAATTATATCTCTTTTCTGGAAATAGAAAGTTGTTTTTTCTTCTCTTTCTTTTTCTTAAACTTTCCATTGTGTTCATTTCCAATATACAGTAAGTAACTTCGAAGCACAAGGTACTTCTCCTAAACCTGATGTCTCCTAGTTGAGAAAAATGGAACCATACCTATTTGGGGTCTATAGTTATAATGAAAATTAGGCAGCAAAATTTTAAAAAATGAATAAATAAAATAACATTTGATGCTACTTTTCTCATAATTAAAAAGATTTAAATTAAAATTTTAAAATAATTAAACTATATAAATTGAATTAAAATTTTAATTTAAAAGATTAAGCTTTTAAAAAGCCACACCTATAATCAAGAAGTGTGATTACAGCAAGCATGTGCAACAAAAGGTTAATCATCATCAATATAATTATCAATAACTATAAAGCATAAGAAAACATATTTATAGGCCATCAGACTGAATAACCTATTAATGTATTAGTGAGAAAAGACTTAAGGTATATATATTAATTCTACCATTTTTAACACATATCCACGATAACTTACCTATAATGTGCACAAAACACAGATTTTGTTCCCCTTAAATTCAAAACAAAACAGTGCATTTTGGATGGTCCGTCAGCTGTTTCAGGCTGGGGATGGTTTACCTGAAAAAACAACAACCACCTAAGACAGCAGTTCTCAACCTGTGGGTCGCGACCCCTTTGGGGGTCGAACAACCATTTCACAGGGGTCGCCGCATGCGTTAGCCCGCCATCTTGGTGCCACCATCACTTGCAGGGGTGAAATGCTCCCGATTCGGCCGTGCCTGCGGGTCGCCGGATAGCCGGTAGCTACAGAAGCGGGAGACTTCGCCCACCTGCCCGGACGCCGCCATTTGGGTTCTTTTACCCTCTGCGCATGCGCAGAACGCTTTGTGCATGCGCAGAGGGTAAAAGAACTCAAATGGCGGCGGGTGGGCGAATTCTCCCGCTTCCGTGGCTACTGGCTGTCCGGCGACCCGCAGGCATGGCCGAACTGGGAGCATTTCCAAGATGGCGGGCTAACGCGCGTGGCGACCGCTGTGAAAAGGTTGTTCGACCCACAAAGGGGTCGCGACCCACAACCACCAACCTAAGAGTATTTGGGTTGTTCAGGTATACTTTGGCTATGGGAAGACAGCAGAATTGAACACCAGCTTCTTGGGTTGCAATAATTTGTTGACCTTTAGACAGCAGCAAAGAAATTCAGATGCCATCTAGGAGTCATCCAAATTAATTTCAGTCTAGTTTTAAGTTCCCCTTCCTCATTTAAGATGTCTTTGTAGGATACAATTTTTTCCAAATTGACAATATTTGGATGTATCAATGCTTCCATTGTAGAAAGCCAGACTGGTATTTTCCTATAGTTTTTTGATTTGACTTTTTCCCATACTAAAAATAAAGCATTCCTCACATAGTGCCTTTGAAAGTATCTATGTGCTGTATTCCTTCCATACCACAGAAAAGTATGCCATCCTAACTGAAGATGATGGCCCCCCAGTAACAACAATCTTCTATGTCTCAAATTTATCCAGTCTTTCACCCATGTAAGCACAGATGCCTGGTAATACAACTCCCAGTCCGGTAGCCCAAAAACCCCATTGCATTTAGACTCCTGTAGCATTTTCAATCTTATTCTTGCTTTTTTTCCTTGCCAGATGTATTTCAAAATTATTTTATTTAGTTCCTCAAAATATTTTTTCTCTACTTTTATCGGTATTGTTTGGATTAAGAAAAGTAGTTTCGGCAATATATTCATTTTTATAGTAGCTATTCTCCCTATCATTGAAAGTTGTAGATTCTTCCATTTCTCCAAGTCCAGTTTAATTTGTTGCATTAACTTTGTATAATTGTCATCTTTAATTGTTGCACATCTTGCTGTTAAATAAATTCCTAAATATTTCACTTTCTTTACTATCTGAAGATCTATCTTCTTTGTCAATTCTGCTTAACTGTAAGGTTCTTGACTAATATTTTAGTTTTTACCCTAACTCTAACCCTAACCATCTCTCATGTCCACAGACTTTTTATTTATTTATTTATTTATTTATTTATTTATTTATTTATTTATTTATTTATTTATTTATTTATTTATTTATTTATTTATTTATTTATTTATTTATTTATTTGATAGATTTCTATGCCGCCCAACTCCCGAGGGACTCTATTTATCCCTAACCCTATTTATATTTATCCCTGAACCAACAAATTCAACCACTTAGTCTGAAAAGACAGGAGGGGTGAGAAAAACAACAACTCAAGGTTGATCTGCCATGACTTTTTTGGATATAAGAGGGAGCAAGAGAAACTCTCCCATCCTTTCAAGGTTGTTATTTTAGCTATATCAATAGAGTTCTACTATGTCTTGTGTCATCTGCTTGCTCACCTGGTCTGTTTCAAAGGACTGACACCTCCATGGGAATGTTTGGTGTCCAGGCAGCACAGCTTCTTGACCCAGCTAGATCAAGGACAGCATCTTAGCAATATCCTGATTGGTTATGCAGGAAGATGAGGTGAGTGTGGGAATGGGATTTATGGAGAGCAGGAAGCTGTAGGAGAACTGGCAGATGAATTCCACTGCCATTCAGATGAGAGGAGCAGAAGAGAAATTCACCTGGAGATCTGAGATGAATTGGATCCATTACAGAACATTGTCAAGACTTTCTTCCTATATTAGGTAAACAGGGAGAGCATCAACTGTCTGATAAAGGTGGTACATGAAGAGTTCTACTAGACAGGGCCAACCAGAGAAAGGAGTTGCTAGAATTCAGCAACTTCCACCATGCTGAATATTTGGTCATCCAAACCCATCCTTTCTGTAACACATCAGATCTTATACTTTTGAATCTACATTTCTTCTAATTGTCTCAGCTGTCTAGTGCTGCTAGAGGTGGGATGCCTAAACAACTGCTTCAGAATCGCCCAGACAAAACAATGTCTGATGTCAAATGTCTTGCAGTGATTGTAGACAGCTCAGATTTCAAATGCAAGCTAAAATGGCTACTGAACTATGCAGCTCTTGAGCCCATGATGTGCCACTTTGGGGATTGCAGACAGTCTGCTGGTGCATCTTGGTCACCACTGCTATTACATGTCATGCCTAGGAAATATACACACACACACACACACACACACACACACAAGACACACACACAAATACCCCTACCTACATACCTAAAGAGAAAGAAAGGATTAAATTTCCCAAATAAGCAAGCAGGACTAAGTTGGAGCAGATGTTCTTGGCTAATTGAAAAGGCAGTGGAAGTTGAGAGGAGGATCCAACTCTCTTCTTAAAACTGAGTCAAAGCTGAAATAATCTTTTAAAAAGATGATTGGGGCTGTAGAGGTTTACCACCAATCACCACCTATTAGCTGAAGCAGCAGTCCAATATTCAGCTCAGTGGTCCTTTGTGATAGTTTTTTCTTTCTTTTTCCATAGTGCATTATTTGGTCTTTTATCCAATAGTAGTTAAATCTAGAACACTTCCTCTGCTGCTTAAATGCCTGTTGCTTTATTGCAGAACTCCACACAGATCATTCATCTATTCATAATTTAAATGCAAAAAAATATAATGGATTTAAATCTTTCTAGTACATATAGTTCAAGCAATTCAACTAGTAGATAAAATAAAACTTTCTAAATCTGATGTATAAGCATGGAAAAGTGTCCCACTAATCTAGAAATTACGTTTTTTCTTAGCTCTTGGTTGATCTTTGGCTTTGTTGGAATTTGATAGATCTTGGTATAAGTTCTTAACATTTAGGGTACTTATTTGTACCCTATGACTATCATTAAATGTTGTACCTTATGATTCTTGACGAATGTATCTTTTCTTTTTATGTACACTGAGAGCATATGCACCAAAGACAAATTCCTTGTGTGTCCAATCACACTTGGCCAATAAAAGAACTCTAATTCTAAATTTAGGTAGATTAGTGTGGTAAATAGAGGTAGAGATAGTTTTGGGCTTAAAGCTATGGAGCACTTCAATAGAGCTGGAAAAATAACCCAAAACCAAAATCAGATTTCTTAAAAATGGTGGGATATATTCCCCCAATTATCTTCTGCATTAACAGGCTAAAACTGTATCTTGTTTATATATGTAAAGTTGGTAAAGATTGATGTGTTTCAATCTTAGGTAGCATTACTGTAAGAATGTTTCAATAACTCACATATATTAGAGATCTTGGGAGATTGTTTATGTGAGTATATTTTATGGGTTTTACCCTTTCCTGAATCTAAAGTATTTCCTTTTATATATGTAATTTCATTGTCTCTCAAACAGACTAAAGGAACAGGAGCAGAAAATGAAATTTGCCTTGTGGGGACATTGATTTGGGTTTCACAGACCACTTAGGGAAGAAATTAGGATCCTGCACTTCTACAAGTCAAATAATATTGGATCACTATTTGCTACATGATTAAAATTGATTTGACTCATTTTTATTACTATTCTTTCCTCCCTCACTCTTTAGCACAACCTCATCTTCTCAGGTTTCCCGTCTAGACTGATGTATTGAATGCTGATTATATGATAACTGATTCCTGTTTTTTTCATAGGATATTTTACTTGTTAGTAATACAAAAATATGAAAAAATTATTTTCACAGTAGTTTTATTAAACATTTCAATTAAAAAGATAAAAAACTACTACGAACTACAAAAACAAAAGAACAAAAGTAAAAAATAGAAATAAATAAAAATTAAGAACATAATAAAGAAAAATAAAAAATAAAAGAAATGACTTATCTTTCATCCAAGTAAAACAATCTTCGTAACTTATCACCTCTTAAAAGGCAACAATCTTTGCAAATCCCATCTCTGATCTATGAACTGCTATTCAGTCCTGATCACCAAAAGTCTGTTAAGGGTTACCAAACATAACAACGTATCTACTTTAAGCTTGATTAAATAAACTAACATTATATTCCTTCTTTTTACTTTTAACAATCTTGATCTTCAATCACTTCACATAATGTCCTACCACTTGATTTATTTTCGTATTTTTTGTCCCTCCTCACAAAATTCTCTGAAGTTTTTAACAAATTCCTTTTCTAAATCCAATGTACTGTAGGTTATCTTTTGGATTGTTGTTTATATATTCCTTTTAATGTTTAAGACATCTGCTCATTTCATTTGTATATCCAAAGTAGGATCTTTTCGAATATCACCCTTGTAGCCTGTTGATTTTAAATCCACTTTTGAACTAGTCTCAGTGTTATCTGGCATTACTTGTTCCTCTTCCCTAACAGTTTTTAAATATGGTCTATCTATAATGGCAGACACTCTTAAAATTAACTTTAGGGTCCATTGTATAAAAATATGATTCAATGTTAGATGATATTGTAATTGTCCTTATATTTGCTACAAAGAAAATCAGAAGCTGCTTTCTATTTCTATTTCTTCTTTCTTTCTGCATTTTTTCTTTCTTTTTTCCACTTTGTATCAGTTTTGTTATTTTTTTGTGTTTTCATGTAAAACGTGTGTGTGTGTGTGTGTGTGTGTATCTGTATGTATGTATATATGTATATGTATATGTAGGTCTGTGGTTATTCGGGTTTTCTCCCGCGTGAAGTTGGAGATGTCATTGCGACGTTTCAACGAAGTCTCATTCGTCATCATCAGGCTGGTTATCAGGCTTGTGTCTTCGGCCTCGTGCTTCTAGGAGCACGAGGCCGAAGACACAAGCCTGATAACCAGCCTGATGATGACGAATGAGACTTCGTCGAAACGTCGCAATGACATCTCCAACTTCACGCGGGAGAAAACCCGAATAACCACAGACCTACATACAAATACCCGCGAAAACCTCAAAAAACAAGTATATGTATATGTATATATAATATCTCCCCGTTCTGTAATAGCATGCCAAAGTGTTCTGCTTTAACTGGAATATTTTCATTTCCTTTTGGTTTCCTTTAGTGTCCAGCCTTCAAAGTCTCATCCTATCATTTTTAAAAAATAAAAAAACAGCATTTTCCCACAGGAAAGATTACTATAATTAATATCAAAATTGTATTTTAAATTCGTCTGTACCCTTAGTCTGTTTGTAACTTTCCAAAATTAGCATTCTAATCATGCTTTTGCCATTTATTAATAAACAACAATTTTTAAAAATTTGTATTTAAAACTATTATCATTATCGGGATTGAAGGAAACTCCCTCGGTTTGGTGAAACTTGTGTATCCAAAGGTTCCTAATAGCTCAAAAGCAGTTAATAAGCAATTTCCAAAAGTTATTAGAAAAGGAAGTATGTAATCCCTGTATCCATAAAGGTGCCCAACTGCACTTTGGGCAGAGATGGGCATTCCCGTATCTCCTAGAACTTTAAATGTGTTGGAGATCACTGTCTTGCAATCTCTTCACAAGGAGTAACTAACTATTTCGAGTACTTGTGAGTAATATCAAGTCCTATCCTCATCAGAGAAGAATTACAAAGAGCCAGTCTACTCTCCATTTCTTCATTCCGTCACGGCCATCTGCTTTGCTTCTGCTCACCATTCCATCCCCAGAAGTCTCGGTAGATGAACTTCCTCAGATAGAAAATGTTAAGGTCTCTTCTTTATATGGTAATATATGATTGATTCATTATTTTTATGAAGTCTGTCAGCTTGTAGTTGCATATCCATGTATTTAATTACTTTAAGCTAATTTCCTTTCCCTCTCAACACTAATAATTTAATACAGCCAAAATTGAAGTTTTATGCTGGAAATTGAAAGCAAGGATTTAATAACATTCACAAAGATGTAAAAAAATAATGTTTTTTTAAAGGAGATGCTTCCAAAATGTTACTAACATTTATTAAGAGATATTACTGAGTTGTTCAGTGACACTTTTATAAGTCTAAGTCAAGAAGGATAATGCAATAATGAGATAAATCAACCAGTTTCTACACAGAGGTAATTGCTTTTATTTCCATCTCATCAGCAGACAGTTGGAACAACCAGTTTTCTTTTATGTCCTGTATTTTCTTTTTCCGTTCATAGACAAATATATGATACTAATACCTTGTGAGAAAGCCTGATATAAGAAGAAAGATCTACATAGAGACAAAGAGGGTCAAAGACTGGTGATTGGAAGCTAACTCTTGAGTAGAAAAGACTGAGGGGTAACACTTTTCAAATCTCTAAAGAACTGTCACACATAGGAAAACCATGACCATTTTTTTTGCCATGCCAGAATGCAGAATGGAATAATACTCTGAAGCTGCACAACATTGATTCTAATGGAATGTTAGGGAAAGTTTTCTAACAGAAATAGATATTCAGCAGTGGTTACTTAGGGAGATGACCGTCTTCATACACATTAAGTGTGTTCAAGTAAATTAGCTATTTCTCGAAGATACTTTGGATTGGATTACAACAGTGATCTATGAGTTGGCCATGCTGTCCTTCAAATTCTATGAAATTGTAAAGTGCTTTTTTTCCCAAAGAATTCAGTATTTTTTATTCTGGATAAGAGAGGAAATAATGTCAGTAATAAAATGGGCATTGCATAGAGCAGAGCAGGACACGTTTTCGCACAGCATCAATTAAGAATTGTATTACTTCCATTATATATTCATTTCTGTAGGATCAGTTGGACTTTGATGTCAAGTCTGATTTCTGTCTCTCAGTAGGGCTTGGATGTGCTATTCTATTTTGGTTCAGTTTTCTTTATGTGATCCTTGGATTTTCTTGAATTCTGTTGGCTTCTTTTCACGGTCTTTCCTGGTTGGGAACCTATTGCATCCTCAATCAGAAAGATTTATTTCCAATTTCAGGTTCATCCTGCTAGGGAAAGAAAGAAGAATAGATTGATCCAAACTATTTTTCTTCATGAACTGCATAGCTTTGAGTGTCTCCAGGAACTAGGGTGACAGGGACCGTATTCAGTACATAGAGTCACCTATTTTGTTCTTGTTCTTCTTCTTGTTTTGTCTTTGTTTTGTTTTGTTTTGTTTTTGTTTTATTTGTCTTCTGAGTACTCTGTCCTGTGAACCCTGAGATTTTCCTTATGTGTCATTTTCTGTGGCAGCAGATGTGATGTTCAGATCACAGATTTACAGTGCAGAAGAGGGAGCAAGGTTCCCTATCTCCCATTTATCCTATAGTCATTGACAGATACGTATGTATATTTATATTATGTGTATATGTGAAGTATTACACAGAAAGTAACATTATTTGTCATTCCTTCAAGCATTCTTCATGGACTTACATATGCAGGAAAGCTTTTATCCTTCTATTGGTGCCGAAAGAAATGTGACCGAATGGAATCTGAAAGGATTTGAAGATAAAAACTCTTTAAAGGTCAACCTAATTAAGACCAATTTTGACCATGAGAAAATAGATGCTATTATTGGAAATTCATTGCAGTGCAGTTAAGTGACATTCTACTTACCATTTATATTTTGCAAAACCTAATTTGAAAAAATGTCTAGTTGTCTCTTAAATCTTAGTAATGACTACAGATATTATTTGGAAAAAGTTTCTCAGACACAAATTGGAGAACAATAATTAAGTAATAATGGACGTGGTTTTGAAAAGGGAAGAAGCAAACAAGGAATAATATATATTTAGCAGAGTCCTGCCCACCTAGCAGTTTGAAGGCATGCAAATGCCAGTAGACTAATAGGTACCATTTCAATGGGAAGGTAACAGCGTTCCATGCCACTTTGGCATATAGCCATGTTGGCCACATGACCGTGGAAATGTCTTTGGACAATGGTGGCTCCCTCGGCCAAGAAACGGAGATGAGCACCATGCCCTAGCTTTTTAGCAGGGTCTAAGACAGAATAAAAATGTATTAAAGATAATCTACAATGTCTAAGATCCTATAGATCCTATATTCTATAAACCATCCTGGTTCTCACAGTTGCCTCCTACATGCCTCCATAAACTAAAAGTCGTTTTCTTTCTTTTGCACCTGTTTTTGGAAGGCACCAAACCTTTTATATATTCATGTTTATTAATATTCATATTAATTGTCTAAAGGGACTGGTAACTGCAAAATGGCTGGTAACAAACTTTGGTGCACACTGTTTGGGAATTATTTTTGAGGCATTAAATCGGAAAGAATTAACTGAAACTTGTACTCACAAGTGATTGCAAATATAATTAGCTCTACATGCATTCACATACCATAGGGAAGAATTACTTTCAAGTATAAATTTTTAAACAGATAAATGGTTCCGCGCTGACCAGTGAACAGAAACATGGAGTTACATTGTACCTCTTTTAACAAAGAATATAAGCAAAGGAGTGAAAAGATATTATTGTGGCTCTTACATTCCATGCATTTTGCTGATCTGGATAAGTCTTTATGGTTGGGTAGTTTGTCTTGTCAGTGTTTTCAACAGGTCAGTTCGTAGGTTCATCTTTATGTGTTTATCGGCAACATAATGGCTTCTAATTAGATATGCAGTGCACAATATTATTATTGTGGGATGGAGGGGACCAAGGATGGCAATTTGGGATGGAGAGGACCAATAAAAATAAAAATAAATATATCTGAACCAAAGTTACTGGTAACAATAAATAAAATGAAAGGTTCAAATAAATATATAAACAAAGTCAAGATGCTACAATCCCTACTACTAATGCTCACTTGATGTTTGCCAGGAACTGTCTGATACCTTCTAAAGCCTTTTATGAAAAAGGAAGTGAATTTATAAATTCCTAAGTTTTGCCACTCTACCTTGTAAATCAATACTAGATAGGCAAACAATAGAGAAACTTCCTCGGCTCACCTGACATTCTGGCCCCAGTACTTTGGGAAGGACTAACATAACACCTGGCCAGGTTTGGTAATGTGTAGAAGATTGGCTCCCTACCCACAATCAAATAATCAATGAGGATAACTTCATTATAAGTTAAATGTGCATTTAGCAACAATTTAGGGAAACTGAGGCCACTGAAGCTCCAATGCTCAAACACTGGGGCACAGCATAATGATCAGGAACACAATATCAATATGAACACTAAGGCTGCTATCCCAAAAGCAGATTTCTCTATCTCCTGCTATGTCTCTGCCTTCCCATCACCAAAAAAATATCACCATTGTGGTTCCTCTTCCTCCCACCACCACATCATCCTCTCTGATCCAGGTTAACTCACTGTCAAGTCAGAAGGCCCCATCATACCACAAGAAACCATACTTCTCTCAACCAAATGACTTCTGGAGCAGTTCTGCCTTACACTCCACATTCCTCTGGTATAGATCCCCAGCGCACATTCTTCCAATAATCTACTACTTTCCCCAACGATCACACTTTCCCCTCCCTCACTTCAATGGTGGGAGTAGCCCAGGCGCAAAATTCCTACATAACATTCACTCAGTGGAACATATAAACAGGGTCCATAAAAAGATGAAATGGACAAAATGACCATTGCTCTTCATAACCGATCTCAAGGCAGTCATAGAACAAGACCCACTCCACCTGAAAGATTGTAGGCTCCCACTGTCACTCCATGTTGGCTCACAGATATCCATAGTCTGCAAAAATCCAAATCAGACCACATCTGATTACCAGTATCATCACTTCCAGCTGAAAGACCAGTCCAAAACAAGCACCCCATCATCATTATTGTGGCTGTTGCCTGCACAAAAAAGTCCTCTGTGTTACTGAAGAATCTGCAGTAGCTGAGCAGTGATGATTCAGAGACAGCCGTCTGCACCAAAAGGCTGGTGTAAACTCTAATTTGTTGCTGCTTCGGTGGTCAGAATCTTCAGCTGCATAATTCTAACTGGTCCCATTCACTTATAGGCTTTCAGTGAGCTCCATCTTCCTGTTCTTCCAGAGCGCTGTTGCAATGCTTTGCGCTTCACCAGAGTTGCACCAATCTCTGACGCCAGTCAAATTGAAAGCTTTCCAATCCAACAACAAAACCTCTGCAACCAATACCAACTCTTCTAACACATTGAAAACAAAATTTCCCATGAGTTCTGTATAAAAAAATACCTATCTTTGTTATCATTATTGGAAAAAATGGAATAACACAGTGGGATTTGGCATTCAGCATCTGTGGATGGGACAAGATTAACATGGTACTTCCAAGTGAATTTGACAGCCGCTGATTTAAAATGTTTTACAACAGCTTTGCTAATGTGAAACTGCATAGCTTTTGTGTTGTAAATATTTTAGACACTGTAAATATTCCATTTACAGGCTGATCTTTGTTTCCTGGAAATATTACATTGCTTCTGTTGGTGCACATGCTCATCCAGTTCTAATTATGTCTGACCTAGATATGTCGACTGCAAAGGAGCAGCTGGTCTGCACAGTCAGACTATTCCTCAGAAGTCTTTTTACTATTAACCTATTTTTGTGGCATATAGAAATGAGCCAAATACTTTAGTGCTTTTTGGTGGGAAATGAATCTTCATATCTACATGTATTTTCATGACCACAGTTGATACAGCAGCCTGAATACCAAAGGCAACATTTACACTGGTGGCTATAAAAAGTGAAAAAACTTCATGTGCTGTCAGGTTTTTTGATGAAAGAACCATGGCAAAGGGTCAACTGTAAAGAACTGTTAAATCTTAAAATTAGTTTTTTCCTATCAAGCCCAATAAGATCCCACAATTGTTTAATTCTGGATTGTTTTTCCTGTAGCATTTTTGTCTATTGTAGCTACTCTCTAATTATAATTCCTTTTTAACTCCATGCACTTACTGAATATAGCCCATCGGCTATAAGAATTTCCTATTGTAGTTCTGGGTATTCATTGACTTGTCTAGCAAATGAGGGGCCAATGTATTTTGGAAGATATGTGGCAATCAGATTGTTTTAAACAGAAAAATGCTTGTGTACAAGACTGTTTCTTGTGGTGTGCTTTGTTCAGTTAATTCAAGAATTCAAAAAGAGCAGAAGCAAAAGGTTTGTTTAAAAATGTTTTCTTTGTAGCAAAATTTCAAAGCAAAGCAAAGTAAATTCTCTACAATTTCCTTGGAAAGAGTAACAAGATAACTGCTGGCAGTAAATATTGCCTTCATCTGCATTGTATTTCAGTCCTACTATAAATCTGTACATATTTCCAAGGCAATTTAAAATATTAAAATTGCTAGAACTAAAGAAGGAAAATTAGTAGTATGTAGTACTACTATATACTACTACTGTATATTAGTACCGGTATGGAAAGCAGTTTTCCTGTTCCCCATTGCATCTTTTCAGTCCTTCAGAGTAATTTGAGACTTTCTAGGACCTGAGATTATATAGAGTTCCGTCAAGCTCTCCATGATCCTTTGTGAGACACTTTTGCAGTTGGACTGTTTAATTTGTAGAAGAATCTAGGTCAGGGGTGTCAAACTCGATTTCATTGAGGGCCGCATCAGGGCTGTGTTTGACCTCTGGGGGTCGGGGTGGCCAGCTTGATGTCACTCATGTCGGGGGTGCCTGTAGTGGCCCGAGCACTCTTCCAGCAAAAATAGGTTCCCGAGCTCCGTTTTTGGCTGCGACGGCCTCCTGCAACCCTCTGCCAGTGAAAATGGAGGTCCGGAGGACCACCCACGGCCGTCCCAAGCTCATTTTCACTGGCAGAGGCACCGCAGGCCGGTCCTTCGCTGTTTCCAGGGCAGCCCCATGGGCCAGATCTAAACACCCTGCGGGCCGGATCTGGCCCCCGGGCCTTGAGTTTGACACCCCTGATCTAGGTCATCTTGGATTACTTTAAGTTGTTCAGGCCTAAGAATGTAAACAAAGTGCATGGAATAGTTTGTCAACCGCCTCTTTGGTGAATTTTTTTAGCTTGTTAAAGGGGGCTATATCAAGATGCCCCCTGAAAAAAATTATTGGACTCATCCAGTCTGAATAGTCACGGGGCTCTGTCCAATATCTCTTCCTGGGCCATATGCCTGAGTAAGTAGTAGCTACCTGATGCAGAGATGATGAAATCCTATAACTCATACAGTATCTCAGTGCTGAGTTGATAGATGACATCAACTCTCTGTGACTTCCTAAGTGGCCCATCTATCCCTGTGTAGTGATTTAATGAAAGGAAACTTTGTGAAGCTCACCTGGATGACCCTTCATTCTTGAGCAGTTCCTGAGTAATTCTCACACAAAATAGGAATGCCCTTGTGATTCATGAGCATGGCGTTCTACTAATTACTGCAACATTTCAGTTTTAGTGAGAATCAGATATCTCCCTTCTATAGTTACCTATCTTTCTTTAATTCCTGTCCCATACTTTGCCCACTTTCATACACAGCCAAAGATTACGATGCTGGGGTTTCAGTCAGAAACCTAGCTGGATCAAACACAATGTGCTTATACAAGCCCATATATAATATGCATGTCCCAAAGGCATACTACTGTTTTTTCTTTAAAGAGTGTTGTTGTTGTTGTTATTGTTATTATTATTATTTATTAAATTTGTATGCCGCCCAACTCCCAAGGGACATCAAGGAGTTATGTAGGTGGAATTACAAAAGAAGATATAATGTATGTAAGTAAAATGCAAAGATGCATGTGTGTGCACAGCTATGTTTCAAGCAAAGCAGTTGGGAATGTGGTTATAAATTGAAAGAATGCTTATCCAGTACTGGTGGGCTTGTTGGATTTGTATGTACATGCTTTGAATGCTCTTGGGCATGTAAATATGTCGGCTTAGTTGGTAGAGATTTTAGTATGTTCTAAGTACATTTAGATTGAAAAGCTTATTTTTGTCTTTTAACATTGATTCTTGTGTTTTGTTATTAATAGCAGATACTGCCAAAATAGTATACAGGTAATCTTCATTTATTGATCACTCATTCAGTGACTGTTCAAAATCAGGACAGTGCTGACAAAATTAAGTTTAGGGTCAGTTCACAGTGGCCACACTTCACAGTGCTTCACAGTGTTCCTCAGTCATGTGATCACTATTACAGTCAGTATGTGTACATGTTATTCTGACCTGTGGGGTTTGTTTTTTTCTTTTATTCCCTCCTTGCCAAGCAGAGAAATTAGAGAGGAAAGAATTGCAAGAGAGTAAGCTGATTGCTCTTCTATATATCAAAAGCAATGCCAGCAGTCAAGACTGGGAGCCATGGACATGCTACACAAACAATAACTGCTATACGGAAAGGGATGGGTGGGAAGGAAACAAAGCAAGTGCAATTTGTAAGCAATCTCTCCATTGCTTGTTTCTTTCTTCCTACAGGATAAAGGATTGGAGAGGAAGGGATTGCAAGAGAGTAACAATTCTAATTTCTTGGCACAATTACTTTTTATATATTTTCTCATTCTATTCCCATCCTGTTTCCTAATAGAAAAGATTTGTTCAGCTTTGGTTCAGCTTTATTCAGAATGTTGCACAGTGGACTTTATAATCTGGAGAAGTCCCCCTAAATTTTAACTATCTAAGGTCAAGCCTTTCCCATAAGACTGATTTCTTTGTTCCAACCTGAACAAAGTTCCTGTTCCTGCCTGAAGTCTCTTTAAATAAGATGGGATACAATGTTAACGTTAAATACATTAATGTATTTCTTAGACATAATGTGATTTCTTGGGAGGAAATTGACTAAATCTGAAGATAGTAGTATATGGGACGTGATCATATTGGGTGATTTTTATTGCCTGTTTCTAGTTATGAAAGTAATCAATCACCTCTCTTTCTTACACACACAGATACACTGAAATTATTGTATGAAATTGTACAGTGAAAATTTGTAATGTTTCAGGGTCTAAGCTTCTTTTAAGAAGTGGTGTATGAAGTCCATTCTTTCATGGTAATTTTGCCACAGTGGCAAATACAGAAGTGTTCTGACAAATTACTCGAAACACCATTATGTGGTATCATTTCCCGATCATTGAAGAAAATATGGCTGCCATGAAAAGAAGCTAAATAAAAGCAGGAATATCCTTTGTGGCAAAAAAAAGTATTTAGACCTCAGTCTGGGGAAGTGATGGAAGAATCTATTATAATTTAATTTAAGTATGTTCTAGCAGTGTAATACGATTAGAGTCTCTCTCGACATTGGAACTTTGCTTCTTGATACTTTTATATAATCTATCATACTGGCTGCTCAACCCAGTGGTTCTGTCAGCATGTTCTGAATCTGACAATAAGTTTCTTTCAGCTGCCTTGCTGACTTTGTATTGCTTCTCACTGTTATACTTCAGCTGTCCATCCTTTCCAGGGAAAGAGGTAGAAATGATGTAACATTACTACTGTTACTAAAATGGGAAAAGGAACTGCTGTAATGATCAGTTCCAGTGGTTTTAACATGCATCAGATAAAGACCCCCCCCCCGGA
Source organism: Thermophis baileyi (assembly GCA_003457575.1). Lineage (NCBI taxonomy): Eukaryota > Metazoa > Chordata > Lepidosauria > Squamata > Dipsadidae > Thermophis > Thermophis baileyi. The sequence continues at coordinate 3,470,366 of QLTV01012186.1, read as the reverse complement.
TAGCCTTGTTATCTGATAGGTTCTAAATGGAGCAGATAGTTCTCTAAGCTTCCTTAATGGAATTACATAGTTGTGCATTAATGTAGCAAGCATTAATAGGCTGCTCCGTGATGCTTATGTGATTGTGTATGTCTGCTTTTTCTTTTTAATTTTCTTTTAGTCTTTCGGTCAGACCTATACTCAAAGTTTGTGATGGCTCTATGGTTACATACAGGTATCTAGAGGTTTTTTTCCCCAATAACGTTTGGCTGAGAAAGGTCAAAATGAGGCATGGCCTTGTTTTCCTCTCATTGACTTTCTGTTTGATTTTCCAAAAGAACAAGCATATTTAGGCATAAATGTAAATTGCTGTAAGGAAAATTTCTCATTCTCTGCCTAGAGAAAATCATCCTTCTATTTAATAAGATCAAGATAGGGAAAACTGAATTGAGCTGACAGAGATTGGATCAAAATCGAATGGGCACTGAATACAAAAATGCAAAAATATATGGAGATACTTGGAGGTAATATAGAATGGAATGGAATGGAATGGAATGGAATGGAATGGAATGGAATGGAATGGAATAGAATAGAATAGAATAGAATAGAATNGATTAATTGTTCTAACTGTCAGGAAATTTCTCCTTAGTTCTAAGTTGCTTCTCTCCTTGATTAGTTTCCACCCATTGCTTCTTGTCCTACCCTCAGGAGCTTTGGAGAATAGCTTCCCTCCCTCTGGTTTGTGGCAACCCCTGAGATATTGGAACACTGCTATCATGTCTCCCGTAGTCCTTCTTTTCATTAAACTAGACATACCCAGTTCCAGCAACCGTTCTTCATATGTTTTAGCCTCCAGTCCCCTAATCATCTTTGTTGCTCTTCTCTGCACTCTTTCTAGAGTCTCAACATCTTTTTTACATCGTGGTGACCAAAACTGGATACAGTATTCCAAGTGTGGCCTTACCAAGGCATTATAAAGTGGTATTAAGACTTCACACAGGGGGGCAATTTGATTTTTAACGGGGGCAATTGGAACCTTGTTTAAACCAGGTGAATGGCCTTTTAGACTTCCTCCGCGTGAGTAGTTCACTTTTTGAATAGTGGGAATTATATGTCACGGGGGGGGGTGCATCAGGATTTTAGAGATACTTAGGTGGGGCATGGCCAAAAAAAAGGTTGGGAACCACTGATCTAGACTCACAGGTCCTGCTTGAAAAGTTGGTGGCAGCTGTGACTAGGAGAGACTTTGCACACCCACTAACTTTGGTAGTGTGCCAGTTGGGCCCATTCCTGGACTGGGAGACCCCACTCACTATCAGCCACACCCTTGTAACTGCCTGTTTAGTTTAGTGTAACACACTCCACATGGGGCTGCCCTTGAAGAGCATTCAACTGATGCAAAATGTGGCTGCATGGGTAATAAATAGTGCCAGCTACAGGGCACATTTAACACCACTATTCCATGAGCTGCACTAGCAGCCAATATATTTTCTATTGCAATTCATGGTGCTGGTTATCACCTTTAAAGACCTACATAGCTTGACATCTCATTACCTGAGGGACCATCTTTTTCCAAGAGTTTATACCCATCCAGTTCGATCCAAAATCCAAAATTGGATATGTATTTTGGGCTGATTCAGTAAAATATTTGGAAGTGGTTTTCTTTTTTTAATATTATGGAATCTTGAATCTATAATCTTGAGGAAGTTTAAGAAATTTGTGTTTGGATGGAATTGATCAAATACTTCAAAAATGGTGAGAAATTTAAAGAACAAAAAGCACAGAGAACTGGTATATGAACATGACAGAAACAAGCATGATTTGAAATGATGTCCCTTGGGAGTTGGGCGGCATACAAATTTAATAAATAATAATAAATAATAATAATAATGATAAGAGAATGCTATGACTATGGAGGAATATCCTGTATGATGTTGGTGCAAACGGGATTTAGCAATATTTCCTTTTCTTTTTCTTATATCATGCCCTTTGTGTTTGTATGTTTTGGGCTTTATGTTTCTTATTCCTTTTCTGAACTTTACATTATATTACCTTGAAAAGAAATATCATGAAGGAATTGTTATATAAGAATATATTTGCATTTTCGTAACTTAGGAAAAAGAGATTCTTCATATCATATAGAATGCCTTATTTGAAAAAGTTTACTTTAAGCCTTAAATGTAGCTTATATTTTCTTTGCTCCAACTCTTCTACATTGTCACATATAAATTAATGCAATGGAGGGGGGGGGAGAAATCTAGTATAGGGGCTGCATTCTCCCAGCCTGCAATTTGGATCAATGAATTATTAATTATTTGACTAGTATAACATCAGCTCTTCAGAACTCAATATAAATGTAAAAAGCTCACCTTATCAGTCATAATCTAAGAAGCAGCAGTAATGCAATTCTTACCATTTAGCACTTTGTGGCATGATGAAAAGGAATAGGATATTTGTTCGCTAAACTCTGAAATGTAACACAAAGTAAGGAAGTGTTTTTCCCTCTCATCTGCAGAAATGTTGTAAAAAAAGACCAATTTGTGTGGGTTTCACTAGGTATTAAAAGGTGGAGATTTGCAGCGAAAGATTGACTTGAGAAATGAGTAGACTTATATGACATGCTGTTTCTCTGAAAGAACCAAGTGCTTTGCAGCATCCTTACCACCCTATTTATGAAGAAAAAAAGAGATACAAGAAAAAATCAATGCTATTGTAAGTAATTTGCAAATTTTCTTTTAGCTTTGGTTCTTAAATCGCTTGTAAGGTAAATTTTGCTTAGATTTCTTGATATTTTCTGTAGCTAATCAAAATGGAAACATCATTTCTACCTTCTTATTAATGAAGTTTAGCAGAATCAAATTTTAATCAATTTAGTTAAAGTAGTGAAATTACACTTTCAAACAGTTTTGATATATATAGATTTTAAATTCCTTAATGCATTTCAATTTCTTACGTAGTAGTTCGTAACAAGATATAATAGTGAAATGCCTAAAAACTGATACAGTTTGTTACTCATCATATTTCCAGTTTGTGTAAATATTTATCGGAGATGCGCTGAGTAAAAAAAACCTTATTTTTAAAAAGTTACTTTAAACTTAATTTTAAATTTTGCAGGCATCTTCAAATTTGTTATGAAGATAAAGAATTAAAATTACATTTACCCAAATACCACTAAGCAAGTCCCATTAATTTCACTGGAACTGTTTTCACTGGAACACTTGATTGTTTTCCAAGTAATCAGCATGTTTGTTTTCTTGTAATATATAAAAATATAATTTAGTTTTCCATACTATCACACTTTTTTTCTTTATGTCAAAGTGTGATATGATAATATTGGGAGTGTTTTGAATTTTAAAGAGTAAAATGTTAACAGTGTTCACTTTCTGTTTTTCGAAATGAATTTGTTTTTATGAAAGAACAATCCAACAAATTTTACTAGGTTTACAATAAAGCAGTTGTTAATACTTATGAAAATGCCCACATAAGAATCATATAAAATTTAACCAAGCATAATAAAATGCTCTGAAAACTCCCCTGATAAACCAATTTTCTTTTTAATTTTTGAGATCTTAAAGTACTCTTTCTATAACAGCTTTGAGAATTTCCGATGAATTAAAATCCCAGTTCACCAAATGAAAAATTATCAGATTTTTGAATTTTCATTTAAAAGCTCTATTTAGAAATGTGGCAAATTGAGAAAATTATGCAGTTTGCTTAAAGTTGGAATATATGGGCTCATTTAGTTAGTCGAGCATATGAACGTTACTATTCACTTCTTCCTCTGATTTTATAATGTATGGTCCTCCTCATTGAAAGGTTTTAAAATAATGCTTAGTTTTATTATCATTTTTTAAACTTGGAACTGCTTTCTGTTTTTGGAAATTTTCACTCCATTGGAAAAGAAACCATTCTTTTTAATACATTGTTCTTCTGTATTTTCCCCAAAGCATTATGAGTTTATTTTTGGAATAAAAACCTTTCAAGTACTCTGCATTATTTTGCATTATTTTTCTACTCAATGAAATACACAGGAGCCTACTGCTTTCTCTTCTTTATATGTATAAAATGTCATTTTCTATTTAAAAAAACCACCAGGATTTGTAGAATCTCTTTTAGTATTTGATTCTTGATACCATGATTTTTCAGTCATAATATTTAGCTTAAAAAACAGTGCAAACAGGTATTCAGTCAGTATAAGGAAAAAAAAACTTTCTTTGTACATTTTTTACTTGTGTGCATGTGTGATTGTGTGGGCGCGCACGTGTGTGTGTGTGTGTGTGTGTTAGAAATGACTATTTTTCTTCTGAAGATAAGTACAAATAATGTTTAAAAATTAAATTAGGTATTAGGATTATTTTTAATACATTTTGAGAGAATGACAAGACCACTGTAATTGAAATTATATTTCTTTTTTTCCCCAGTCCCCTATATACTTCCTATTTCATATAAGTACTTTTTTAGGCTAAAGAGCAGTACTTTTAGCTAAAGATATTATAAGCAAAAAAAAAAAAAAAAAAAAAAAATAAAAAAATACTTTCACACTATGAAAAGGCAACTTAGTTCAAATGTATTTTTGTATACGTATATTTCTTCCCTCCATGACAGATATATATCAAATAGACTGTGATTTTGGTGGTGT
>QLTV01012186.1:3450941-3465711 GCA_003457575.1 Thermophis baileyi | reverse complement strand
GGAGTTTTTTGGGAAATTTTCCAAAGTTCAAACCAAAAAAAAATACAAAATAAAAAAAAAAAATTTTAAAAAAAAAAAAAAAAAAAAAAAAAAAAAAAAAAAAAAAAAAAAAAAAAAAAAAAAAAAAAAAAGAACAACAAAAAAAGAAAAGAAAACCACAATCAATTAATCAATTTTTATTTGGTCATACAACAATAAATAACAAAAACCCACAAAAGTTATATATCAGCTTTGTTTCCTACGATATCATTCAGCAGCAATTTGAACTCACTTAAAACATTGACTGCATTAGTCACTTTTAAGGCAGCTTTTTAGAGAATATAGTTCAGATTTAGTAAACTGCTGCATACAAATTACAAAAAATTGCCATAATGTGAAGCATACTGTATATGATATGCTGGAATATCAAAATTCTGGAATATGGAATTAATGTTCTTTCACCTCAGAAAACACTCATATTTGGATACAGGCTACATAGTTCAAGTTATTGCCCTTCATGGGGAATGTAATGAGATGATAATTATAATGCAACAATCATCAATTATCCAATTATCATTATTTCTAAATTTACAACATGAGTAGAGAATATTTGTGAACCTATAGACATGTCTTTCCATGTTTCATTGGCATGTGACTGTCTAAAAAACGTGATAATTCCAAAATACGTCTTTTTAGAAGATCTGTTATTGAACAGAAAATCTTTTCTTTTTCCAAGTGGAAATATCCAAACGGGAGTATTTTGCCTATACATTTAGTATATAAGGATTTTTTTAAAAGAAAACTTATTTTTAATATTAAGAATACTGAGTCATTTAACAATGAATAAAAAGATCTAATGTTAAGCAGTAGAATAAAATAATCCTTTTGTTCTTGTTAGTTAATAAAAAGAAAATTACATTATTTGAGAACTGGATTTTGATGTGTTTCTTCTACATAAAGTAAATGTGGATAGAAAGATCTCAACATGAACCAGAAAATGAATGTATCCATGTTTTAGAAGAAATAAAAGTAATATTTGTTTTATGATGTAATTGTATGTATGGAGCACTTGTGGGTAATCCTGGCCCCTTCTTTGCTCCAGAGAAGAATTCAAATGGCTAATCCAGTTGCCATTTGCTCTTTCTGCCATGGCCATTGGCCCCCCTCTATGCAAAGCCATTTTCAGTCAACCTTGCTTCAGCTACCACTGCATTCCCACCCATTTTCTGAAATATTTAAAAAGATAGAGATCAACCTGATCTCAGGGGCATGCTGTTCCAGAATAATGAGGCTGCTATGGGAATGTCATTCCCTGGATCCTGCCTACCTGTTCTCTTGCAAATCGGACACATATAACATCTGCTTCCTATTAGACAATATGTCAGGTGGCTGGATCCTATATGGAGAAGATGGTCCTGATAGGTAAAAGGTAACTAAAAGATCCTAAATTATAAAGGCTTACAGGTAGCTACCAGCATCTTGAACTGAGTCCCAAAGTCTACTGACCATCAGTGCTGCTCCTCAAAATAGGAGGAATTTTCGGGTGACAGTTAGCAAATGGCAGCTGCATTCTGTACCAGTTGAAGTATCCAAGTTATCGTCAAGAGCAATCCCACACAAAGTGAATTGCTTAGCACGCATGATTGTCTTCAGCACCCTGAGCTAGGAAAACAAACAACTGCCTTTTCAAGTCAAAGTCTTCTCTGGTTTCTGTTCCAGCAGGAGTTGTAAATCCAGAATAACTCCATATTGTTTACCAATTCCTTCAAAGGGTACGCAGTCCCCTATAGAATACTTGATGGAACATGCATGGAACCAAAGGGTTTTATTCCTTTCTGCTGGAATCCAGTTGGAGTTATAATCAGAGAGAAAAATATTCCTAGAATATAGCCTTGATTAAGTTACTCTGGGACCTACTAATGTAATTTGTTCTATAACAAGCCTATACTTTTGATATATTAGAATAGCTTATGTACCTACAGAACCACTTTTACTAAATATTTTCCTTGCTGGCATATATCCAAGATATATCATCTTCCAGTTGCATTTTATCAATTTCTGCATAAATAAATGTAGTAAAAATAATGGAGCATACAGTAAGTTAGTCAAAAGGAATTAATCCCTTTGACTTCACTACGACTATTCAAAACAAGACTGACAAATACGTCTCCTTGATTTCATTGAGTCTACCCAAAAACATGACTTCATTGATAAGTGGCTTTCCATTTCACTGTCAGGTTTCCAAAATTAGACTGAAAGTCCTTGAAATGTTCTACAAAATACATTTAAAACTGATCAAGCACATAACACTTGTTCTTATTAGTGTCTCTTGCTTCTGACAGACTCTAAATATTATAATGCATCATGTTCTGTGAAAGAAAATTGTTTCTGTGGTTACTAAGTTTCTCCTCTCAAATTATCTTTCATGCTTGAAATAAATATATAGCAATTTTTGAAAGAAAAATAGTTTTATATATTGTCATACAGGATTGTCAGGGAGCAAATAGTGGCATATTAAAGGCATCTTTTATTGTATGTTTTCAAAATACTTTGTATTGTTTTGTTTTTATACTTTTGGAATTGTAAGCCACCCAAAGTCATTGAGTGAGATGGGCGGCTATAGAAATTGTATAAATCAATCAATTTTTACTTTGGGTCTTCTTTTAGACAATTCTACTATTTCAAAAATATTAATATGCAAGTGCGTGGAGCCATCTTGATAGTAATTCTGAATAACGAAACTTTAAGTTGCCCTTTTGCTTTCTAATTCCTTTGGATGATAAAATTTGTTCATGTCTCTGTGTGTACAATATTTTCAACTTTTTTAAATTATTACTTTGCAAATGAAAAAGATCACACCTTTAGTTCCTTTTATTTAATATGCTATGCATCTTTTCAATGCTACACATCTTGTGTGAACCTTATTGAGGTTTAACCATATCATATTTGCAATTTACACAGCATGATTTTGTCATGGTCAGTTCTAAGAAAGAAACTTGAAAAGTTTTGAAGGTTTGAAAATGATAAAAACACCATTTTTGAAAGCTCGTCTTCAAAGTTGTTATTTCATTAAAATAATCAACAGACATTTACATTCTAATATTTCTTTATAATATACAAGTTTACATTTTATTTTTTATGACAACCTTCCAACAAATAATAAAAAAACCAGTGTCCCCCATTGCATATATGAAATAGCTTGTAGATTTTCTATGTATTTTTTTTTAATAATACATACTTTTTGTGTGTGTCTTCGAATCAGTGTTGATGCCTGCCAAGTGCCTGAACTCTGCAGTTTTCTTGGCAGTAATTGCAAAAGTAGCTTGTTCTTGCCTCTTTCTTCCTAGAGTTGGGACTTGGCAGAGAGTGACTCACCCAATTCAGAATGTTTGTAGCTTGGTGCCTTAACCACTATACCACTACACACAGCCAAACTAAACTGGCACTCAGGGTATGTTATTTTTTCATTCGATTCATATCCCAGCTTTATTATTTTATGAACAACTCAAGGCATTGAATGTAGCTAATATTCCTTCCTTCTCCTATTTGCCCCACAACAGTAAACGTGTGAGGTGGGTTGAGCTGAGAGAGAGTGACTGGCCCAAAGTCACCCAGCCAGCTTTCATGCCTAAGGCAGGACTAGAACTCACTGTCTCCCACTTTCTAGCTTGGAGTCTTAACCACTAGACCAGTGGTTCTCAACCTTCCTAATGCCATGACCCCCATGACCCCCACCATCAAATGGTGGCGTCCGGGCGGGTGGGCGAAGTCTCCTGCTTCTGTCGCTATCGGCTGTCCGGCGACCCGCAGGCACGGCCGAACTGGGACCTTTTCACTCCTGCAGTGACGGTGGCACCAAGATGGCGGGCTAATGCGTGCGGCGACCCCTGTGAAATGGTCGTTCGACCCCCAAAGGGGTCGCGACCCACAGGTTGAGAACTGCTGCACTAGACCAAGCTGGCTTTTATAAGTATACGTATACACATACATATTATACATATACATCATATACATCTACAGTACATAAAGATATGCAGTACATATACATATACACATTCATACATAGATACACTTACAGCCCCTCACTATATATTTCCTTGAAGTTTCTAGAGGTCTTTTGACATTTACAGGACTTGTTTCTATTACCAGTATTAATTTTCATAATTTTCTTTCACTTTTTTCAGCTTTGATGTAATATACATTTCCTGGATTGTTCCTACATCATAGCTACAGCTACTGGGTACAGTACTGGAAACATAACTGAAAAGTTATAATCCTAGGAAATATCAATGGTCTTTTCTTTTCTTTTTTTCCTTTCTTTTTGTTCTGTAAAAGAAAACAAGCTCTAGATGTAAAGTATTAGAACTTCACTGAGAGCAAAGAGCATCTGCTTGACTATAATAATTGTATCAAGCCTACAGATTTTTTTCTCTCTGTGATAATATAACATCTGGTTTGGCGCTAGGAGAAAGCATTTTCTCAGAGTAACAAATTGTTTTGGGAATTGAAAGGGAAGGTAGGAGGCCCAGCTGCAAAACAGAAAGAAGAAAGCGCTATCGTTTATTCCTACGTTGCTACTTATATTAGGATAACCTTACAGACCATGTATCTTAGTTGATTTTGTATGAAGGTAGTTTACTTTGGAGCAGCGTGCAATTTGGGGATGAAATCTGGAACTGTAAAACTTTTTTTTTTTTAACTTTAATCAATGGCACTGTATTGAAATTAACAGCATTTGGAAGGGCTATTTTGCAAAGCTCATTGGCATGAGTGAAGCATCCCTCCTCGAAACAGCTGGAGCTTCCAAAAGGCTTCATGTGGCTGTTTGCACAGCTTTTCCAGTTGTTTCACAGATGCAACATTCCCACTTGTTCCTAATCTCAATGGAAGTATCATCTGTGAATGTATATAATTTGCCCTGCCAGAGGATTGTAGAAGGCTGAATTTTGGCGATCTAATTGGGAAACTTTTTCCAGTATAGATGGTCAAATAGAGTTCTACTGCGAGACTTTGTCTTCCTCCTTCTCTTTGCAAACAGATACCTTATTTTAACCTTGATCAAATAAGTTTGATCAAATTCTTTTACTTCTAACAGTCTTAATAAATAGTTCCTTCAAATATTGTTGCAGGATTTAATTTTGTTTCTTTGTCCTGTTGCACGGTATTAACATTCATGACTTTCGTGGTTTAGGGTGACCTACCTCAGAGAGTAGGTCATCTGACATCTCCCATGTTTTGAAATTAAAACAAATAAACAGGAATATATCCCAGAAAGGAGAATAAAAAAGAAAGAGAATGAAGCAATGAGTCAGTATGACTGCAGATTGATATTTTAGAATGGAGACAGACATACAACAGGGTTGAAATCTTGAAAGCTACAAAACTGAAAAATGGATGCAGAAAACAATGTAATGGACAGAGAAAGGATGAGAAATCTGTTGTCCTTCAGATATTGCAGAATTTTAAATCTTAATGTCTCTCATGATTGGCCATGCTTGATGATCTTTTGCGAAATTGTAGAAGCTGAAGGGCCATAACTAGCTCATTTCTGGATTATAATATTATTATAGTATTATAATCCTTTCTTAGCAATAGCAATAGCACTTAGACTTATATACCGCTTCAAAGTGCTTTATACCCCTCTCTACGCACTTTACAGAGTCAGCATATTGCCCCCAACAATCTGGGTCCTCATTTTACTGACCTTGGAAGGATGGAAGTCTGAGTCAACCTTGAGCCGGTGAGAATTGAACTGCTGGCAGTTAGCAGAATTAATCTGCAATATTTTATTCTAACAACTACGCCACCACGGCTCTTATTTTCCAAAAATATGTCAAGCATGAATACCTTATTCAGAGATCTACTGTCTCCCCACTCTTGTATAATCTATATCCGAAGCTACTGGGCAAGGTCATCCATCAACATGTGGATAAGTATCAAAATGCACATGATACATAGTTATGTATGTCTGTTCCAGGATGACTAATGATACTATCAATATTTTTCCCAGTGTTTGGAGGCTGTGGGGTATTGATGGGGAAGAACAAGCTTCAGGTTTAACCAATCTAGACCAAGTGGCTTTGGGTTTAGAGTCCTCTTATTTTAGGGACCCTCCATGTCTAATTCTGGGGTGCCATTCCCCCAGATATACAGTAAATGGTGCACAACTTTGGAGATCTCTTGGACTCTGAGCTCTTGTTGGAAAGACAGAAAGCTTTCTCTCACATTTGTGGAGGTAGGAGTGGGAATCTTCATTGTCATTCACACCTTGGTCACTCCTTGTTTGAATTATTTCAGTGTGCTCTAGAGTGGGTTGTTCTTAAAGATAATCCATAGTTGCAGTTGATCTAGATTGCAGAAACATGGACAGTTATAGGTTCACAATACCATATTACTACCATGTAACACGATTCCTTAGAAAAATGCACTGACGTTTTATAAACATACAAGTGTTAACTTCTGGTTACAACCTGTAAAGCCCTTCTTGGCATAGGGCTCGGTTATTTGTAGATACGTCTATCTCTGCTTGCCCCATGAAAATCAGGACAATGGGTATACTTTGGGTCTGAAAGTATGTCATCTAATAGAACTATGGTAGTCTGCCTTGTCCGTGGTAGCACATAACCTTTGAGACAACATATTCCTTAAGATTCAGATAGCCCCAAATATATGGGTCCTTTGTAAAAACTTGAAAAGCTATTTTTTTTTCCACATCATTGAATAAACCCATCTGGTAACTATTTTGAAATTGGAGTATGTTTGCAGTTTTGACATTTTTTTGTACTGTATTGTTGCGTTTTTTTATTATTGTTCACTCTTTTGTTTTTATGTTTTAACCATATGTCATCAGCCCAATGTCACTGTTTGTGAAATGGATATCCAAATAAATCATCTAAATAAATAACGCTATTAAGAGAATTGCAGCAAGGCTTGCATAATGCTGGAAGTTATACTGAATTCAAGACAAGCTATAGTTGTAGAAAAAGAAAACCTAAGGGATTAAATCACTGGAATTAAGAATTCTTAACATGCAGGCCACACCTACCCCAGCTCCGCGAATGGGAAAAACGTCACAAAACATTACGTGACAGTAACGTACTGCGGCGAGTTTGACACCCGTGCCATAGACAATAGCTCAGGACTTAGAATAGCAATTATAGGTATTCCTTGATTTACAACCACAACTGAGCCCAAAATTTCTGTTTCTAAGTGAGAGAGTTGTTAAATGAGTTTTGCCCCGTTTTACAACTTTTTTGCCATGGTTGTTAAACGAATCACTGCAGTTGTTAACTTAGTAACATGGTTGTTAAGTGAATCTTGCTTCCCCATTGACTTTGCTTGTCAGAAGACCACAAATTGTGATCACATGGCCCCGGGACATTGCAATCATCATAAATATAAGCCAGTTGCCAAGCATCCAAATTTTGATCACATGACCACAGGGATGCTGCAATGGTTTGTAAGTATGAAAAACAGTCGTAAGTCACTTTTTTCAGTGCCGTTGTAACTTTGAACGATCACTAAATGAATGGTCAATTATACTACTATAGTCTGTAGTAGTATAATGTTGCCTTGTTTTTCTTTCCTTTCTGTGGTCCAGAAAGTAGAAGATAGAATATTGTCTATCGAGATTCTCAGTCATTCAGGTCAATGGTTGTCCCAAAGGTGCTTTTTTCAAGAGGCAACTGGACATTCTTGTTTTTTTCTTTGAAAACGTTTTGCTTCTCATCCAAGAAGCTTCTTTAGCTCTGACTGGATGGATCCTTCCATTCCCCACCATCCAGTCAGAGCTGAAGAAGCTTCTTGGATGAGAAGCGAAATGTCTTCAAAGGAAATAAAAACCCCAAGAAAGTCCAGTTTGCCTCTTGAAAAAGCACTTTTGGGACAAGGCAGAATATTGGTATATTTTAAAACAACATGTTTGCTGCTGGAAATAGTACTGCCTATATTTCTTATTCTATTAACCCCATTATTTTTCCTTCAGTAGTTTCTTTTGCTCAGGAGATACAGTTCACAAACAATAACAATCTACTGTATGCATAATTAATTTGCTGTAGCTTTTCTGTAGGAAAAATTGAGCAAATTAGATTAAGTGATTCTAAAAATTTTGGTGCAAAAACAGAAACTTTACAGGTAGGAGAATCTGACAATTACAATTGTAGATCCTTGGAGACAATGGCACTATTCTATCATTGTGTAGCAGTAAAAGTCCAAAAAGTAAACTTCCCTATTTTGGGAAGAGATGAAATAATGTTTACATAGTTTTGGGAAAAGTTATGGCACAGTTTGTTTAATAGTTCATGGAGCTCTGGTCACAGTCTGGTATGAAAATAAAATGTGGCTGAAATATAGAATATTAGGGTTACTTCACCTGTAGAGTTTAATTTAACCATAAAATTCTTAGTTTGATTTTGATTAGCTAGCCAGTCATTGTAGTTTCTAACCACTATCTGAAGCAGAGATTAGGTGATAACCTAGATAATTATATTTTATTTTACAAAGTTCAGTGGGGCAAATCATGGGGGAGAGAAGCTGTAATAGAATAGGCAAGGCAAGAAAACAAGAAGGATGAATAGAGCCAGGATTTTCTGGTGGGAGAGCAATATTTGTTTATTGTTTGCTTGCTTGCTTCTGGGTTCCCTCCTTCTCCTCCTCTTCTCCTTCTCCTTCTCCTTCTCCTTCTCCTTCTCCTTCTCCTCCTCTTCCCCTTCTCCTTCTCCTTCTCCTTCTCCTTCTCCTTCTCCTCTTCCTCTTCCTTTTCCTCCTCCTCCTCCTCGTCCTCCTCCTCCTCCTTTTTGCATTTTAAAACTGAAAATGTTAAGAAGCCATGCCACAAGTTTTTGATGATTGTGATCAGGTCATAAGGAAACACATAAAGGTTTCGGGATCTTTATCCCAAGCATTGGCTACCACAATGCAGTAGTCAAGTTGTTTCTTCCTGCACAAGACTGAGCCTAGTAAGTTTCATTGAGCTTAGCAGGTCATATGAATAAAGTTTAGGGTTGTGCTGTGAAAATATTTTCAGTCTTAGTTTCTCAAGAATAAATTCATATTTATCTGCTAACTCTGTTCTATAAAATCCTTTTATAGAATTTCAGGACAAATAACAAATGACCTTCATATTTATGATAGTGGTTCCTCTAGCCATACTATAATGTACAATAAGACTGTAATGTAATATTTAAAGGTAAAAATACTTAGAAGCTCAAATCCCTGAGCTATTAAAAATGTGTGTGTGGGGGAAACCTTTAAAAGTCCTCTACTTTCCCCAGTCATAACTCATATTACTAAATCCAGTGTCACTTTTAGCAGTTGTACTGTGAGGCACTGAACTCACAGTTCATATAACAAAGTGTAGTACAAGGAGAAATGTTGTGTTTTAGTTGGCTTTTTGCAGAGACTGACATTGATTAGGGCTGAGAGGGTGTGACTGGCCCAAAGTCCTCCAGCTGGCCTCTTTTCCTAAAGGAGGACTGGAACCTGTATCTCCCTGCTTGAAGACCATCACCATGCTGGTTCTCCACATTACTAAGTCCATTATACATTTAAAATTATGTTTTTGTTGTTTTTAAAAACCTGTTCAACATTGATATACATAAAATTAAAATGTAAAAAAGGTGTCAAGTATTGTTTTGTGGTCTTGTCCAGAAAGTGGAAAATAAATGCAAATTTGAAGCAACTGAGAACGTTGTATGAATGCTCACTCCTTCAACTGAAGAATATAAGAAAATCAATATTTCTTTTTCATTTTACAGAGCAAAGCATATAAAGGCAAAGCAAAGTAGACTAAAATGCAAAATGAAACTTGAAAATGAAATACAGTTTTTACAACTTGGAAAATGGTAGTATCTTTTTTTAAAAAAAGCCCTTAAGATGCTTACTTTTGACTGAAAAAAGTGAAGGCGAGCATGTTATTTTCTTAATACTTTTTTTTAATAAGCAAAGATTATCCAATGACAAGAAGGTTTTCTCAAATTACAGATGTAAGATCTCTCATGTAATAGTAAGGAAGGCCAAGAATCATGAGTAAAAATTCTGGAAATTTTAGTCCTCACATCTGAAGAGTATCAAAGTAGGGAAGTTTGAAGAAGATTCTTAAAAGTTTGTTTTTCTAGATCTTATTTTTGGTAAAGCAAAGAAAATTTTTATTCCAGATTTGATCTGGATGTCCTTAGCTTGTATTACATAAGCTGTGTGCTGCTGTAAGTGTTATGGGTCCATGGACATCATTTATCATATTCTTCCAATTTTTGTTTCTTTGATTGTTTGTTGCAGACCAGCTGGTTCACTTTTTATTGGGTTGAGTATAAGTTTCAGTGAATCATCTTCCACATGCTTCAGCCAAGTTTTCTTTGCAGTAGTTGTTGTACACAAAGGGTGTGACTTCCAGAGTAATCAGTATGGAACTCAGCATTGGCCATGCATGCAGATGCAGTTGGGACTTGCCATCCCAGTTGCAAAATCCTTTAGGCTAAGAATGGATGGTAGTTTACATGCCATGTTAGAAACATGTACCTAGTGAATTAATTTTTTTTATATTAATTAATATAAATTTAATTAATACTAAATCAGGTATCAATTCCTTGAAAAGCTCTAGAGTTAACAATATTAGTAGTTTGATCCTAATCCTTCCATAAAAAATGGATGAAATTGAAGTAAGTAGTATTTCCAATAATGTTCAAGATAGGGTGAAATTGACTATTATATGAGGAAGACTGGAAGGTCTCATTCCTTAGCTTCCTTATCTCTGTTGGACATCTTCCAAGTGTCGGAGAAGAAAATGTATTCTCCCAATATGACTCAGAAGCTTAATTACAGGTAGTCCTCAACTTATGAGCACAATTGGGAACATAATTTCTGTTGTTAAGCAAGGCAGTTTTTAAGTGAGTCATGCCTAATTTTACCACTGTTGTGATACTTTTTTTTGCCACTCTTGTTAAACAAATCACTGCACAAATCACTGCAGTTGTTAAGTGAAACATACAATCATTAAATGAATCCAGTTTTCCTCATTGACTTTGCTTGTCAGAAGCCAGCTGGGAAGGTCATAAATGGTGATTATATTATCCTGGGATTCTGCAGTTATTGCAAATATGTGCCAGTTGCCAAGTGCCTGAATTTTGATTCCTGACCATGGGGATGCGGCAATTGTCATAGCTATGAGAACCAGGCATAAGTCACTTTTTTCAGTGCCATTGTAACTCTGAACAATCACTAAATAAATGGTTCCAAGTGAAGGACTACCTGTATTCTACATTGCTTGTAGAATCAACATATGCATGGCAGTCTCTTTGTTCAAAAATTTCCTTTCAAAATGGAAAGAAGTGCAGACAAATGTGCTCATGCAATAGGTAACATGAGGCTGAATGTGAGGGAACTCTGCTTTGCCAAAAAATTGAGGAGTGCAGAATATGGACATGAAATGTTGAGACAATACATCTCCCTCTCTCCCTCCCTCTCTTTCTCTCTCTGTCTCTCCCCAAATTATTCAGCTTTGAAAAAAGTTGACTTAACATTTGCAAAAGAGAAATGATTATATTTTACTAGTAGCTGGATACCTGTGCTTCGCTACGAAACTTATCGGGCTTGATAAATTGACAGTTAAAGCTTGAAAATTAATGAGTAGTTACGATCGGGCTTGATATATTGACACTTAAAGCTTGAAAATTTATGTAGAATGTGTAACTCCTTAGCATCAGAGTGTCATATAATGACGTTAATATAAGGCAACTGGCAGTTGGAACAGAGTTCTTTTCAGGTGGGGAGGGGGAGTAGAATGTCTAAAATCCCAGCCCGCAGGCCGGATGAGTCACGCTCTGGCCACACCCACGCCCAGTTTAGCGAAGGGTTAGCATCAGAGCGTGTTAATATAAGGCAACTGGCAGTTGGAACAGAGTTCTTTTCAGGTGGGGAGGGGGAGTAGAATGTCTAACTCCTTAGCATCAGAGCGTCTTAATATAATACTGTATAAGAAATACTAATGATCTGATGGTCATTTTGAAAAATCCTTTCTTAGCAAGCATCTAGAAGCCAAGAGGAACATACGTGCCAAGTTTCAAGTTTGTAGGCTTTACAGTTCTGGAGACTTCGTGATGAGTGAGTGGTATTTGGCTTTTATATATATAGATTCCACTGCAAAAGAGGTAGAACTTTAATCTAAAAATTCACATTGATTTCTCTATGCTTATGGTGTTACTATTACTACTAGTGATTTTGCAAAGCTGATATCAAAGCCTACAAAAGGTTGTGCTTCCTTTTTAAATCTTGCACCAAGATTACAATGATGTTCTCGAAGTTACATTTCCCTTGAGTCCAATTACAAAAGTTCATAGGGTTGCTTTTATTGTTCTTTCTCTTGATGCCTTTTTAATGAGGCCTCCCAATAACTAGTAAGCACTATACTTTTCTGGTATTCCTGTCTGCTGCCTTCAAGCATTTATTATTAAACCAAATGGGAATTGATTTATGAATTAAATATTAGAAAGTATTGTATAAAATAAGATGTAGTGGGGATATATGACATATAATTTCCATTTGGAGGAGAAAAATAACGTGACCTGCTAATGGAAAAGCTTTGAAAAAATGTTATGTGACCATGTTTAATAAAGATTGTAAAAGTGGTAGTGTTAATTGTAATAAAGTATACTTAGAAAACTGCTCTTCCGAAAAACTTCAGAATGTTCTATAAACTGAAATTCATTATTTTCCTGCCTAAAATCTACATTGTTGGGAAAGGAATCACAATCCCAATTACCTTCATTGGAGTCACTCCTCACTTGATGGATTGGCGTGTGAGCGCTAAGGGTGAGAGGAGCAGTAAATAAATACGTAGAAGGGTATTTTTGTTTTAAATGAGAAATATTGATGATGCTTTGGGTTAATCTTTATTATAATCGTATTTGTCATACGTTTTCTTCAGACATGGATGTTAATCTCTTCTATTTTAGCAATAGCACTTAGACTTATATACCGCTTTACAGTGCTTTACAGCCCTCTCTAAGCGGTTCACAGAGTCAGCATATTGCCCCCAACAATCTGGGTCCTCATTTTACCCACCTCGGAAGGATGGAAGGCTGAGTCAACCTTGAGCCGGTGAGATTTGAACCGCTGAACTGCTGAACAGTCAGCTGAAGTAGCCTGCAGTACTGCACTCTAACCACTGCGCCACCTCGGCTCTATTTTGTAAAACAATGAGAATTCCTTTGTCTCCTGCCTGAAGATACAGTATATAAAACAGTTTGAAAGCAAAAGCAACATGGATAGCAATATAGAGCCTCTTCCACCAGGGCTTACCTTTCTCAAGTACAAGGCATCACACGATTTCTAGAAAGTGATGTATTATGTAGACAGTGGCATGGGGGTGAAAAATATTACAACAGTTGTTCTTTGATTTATTCATTTACTAGGTGTGTATGCCACTCCAGTGATGTCTGACTATAAGTGACTTACAACCTGTAAACAATAATGGAATTTCAAACAAATTCTTATCAAGATGAATAATCACAAAAGTTCAAGATGTTTCACAGTGTTCCTGGGTCTGTCAAAAGACAGAGGCAAAACTTTCAGTTGCTAAACGAGAAAAAAGTTGCAAGCACTGTATTTCTCTCTTTCCTGCCAAATATATTGCCTAGCAGGATGCTGGTCCCATCAATCAGGCAACAAGGTATTGCTCTGGAGCTTGAGATCTTCTTCCTTCCACTTCCTTTTGCATCATCACAGTTTCATAACGGTCCTTTGGATAGGATGGCAAAAGTTTTCACATTTATAACTGTTGCAGCATCCCCATGGTCACATGATCAGAATTCAAATGCTTGGCAACTGACTCATATTTATGATGGATTGCAGTGTCCCGGGGTCATGTGATGACCTTTTGCAACCTTGTGACAAGCAAAGTCAATGGGGAAGCCAGATTCACTTAACAACTGTATTACTAACTTTAAAACTGTTGTGATTCACTTAACAACTGTGGCAAGAAAGGTTGTAAAATAGGGCAAAACTCAGTTAACAGCTGTCTCGCTTAGCAACAGAAATTTTGGTCTCAATTGTGGTCGTATGCATACCGCTTTTCACTTGGTATATTTCCAATAATTTTATTCTGTATTTCTGTATGTGTGAATGTATTGTCTGACAAAATATAGTGTGTGTGTGTGTGTGTGTGTGTGTGTGTGTGTGTGTACACACATATTTTCATTCATTTGTAACTTCTCCTGTAATAGCCTAAAATCAATCCTTTAACAAGTCACCCATCAGGCTGTGGATGTGCTGTCCTTAAGTTACGTCTTTATTGTATGATTCAGAGGCTTCTTGTTCAAGTAGTGCTGACTTTTTAACTAATTCCCAATATATTTCATCTCTGGAAGTTTTTAAGAAGAAACTGGATTTCACCTCTTGAGGATAATTTAACTCATTGTGATTCCTTCCAATTCACACATCTGTGATTCTATAATTCAGTCTTTGTGGACTGAGATTTTTTTTTTTTAAAAAAAACTATAATTATTCACCCAATCTCTTTCACATTAAGGTTAATTATTGAAACTATAATTCTATATTCTTCTTTAGAAAGAATATAGAAAGAGAAAGGAGATTCTAAATGACATTCAGATCAAGGAATTTCCTAAGAGTGCCCATGTTACAGACTTTGGTGGGTTCTTGCATAGCATGTGAAACACTTCTTGTGATTCCTTCCCTTTTTTTCTTCAGGAAACAAAGCAAGACATAATACTGGTTCTAAGCAGCATTCCACTCTCCCTGATTTCCTTCCTTTTATTACTGATAAGCTGTAGAAGAAAAA
>QLTV01012186.1:3422624-3450903 GCA_003457575.1 Thermophis baileyi | reverse complement strand
AATTTAAAGAATTCTTAGGAATGGGGTGAGGTAGACAGTAGAAAGTCTAAGGTTAAAGTTTTTTGTGTTTGGGAAAGAAACCACAGAGTCAGGTAGTGAATTCCAGGCATTGATCACTCTGTTGCTGAAGTCGTATTTTCTGCAGTCGAGTTTGGAGCGGTTTACATTAAGTTTGTATCTATTGTGTGCTCGTGTATTGTTGTGGTTGAAGCTGAAATAGTCATTGACAGGTAGGACATTGTGGCAGATAATTTTATGAACTACATTTAGATCGGTTCTAAGGCGACGTAGTTCTAAGTTGTCTAAGCCCAAAATTTCAAGTCTTGTGGAATAAGGTATTCTGTTGCGAGTGGAGGAGTGGGGGACTCTTCTCGTGAAATATTTTTGGACTCTCTCAATTGTATTAATGTCCGATATGCAGTGCGGGTTCCAGACAGGAGAGCTGTATTCGAGAATTGGTCTAGCGAACGTTTTGTATGCTCTAGTTAGCAGTGTAATGTTGCCAGAGAAGAAGCTACGCAGGATTAAGTTGACTACTCTTAATGCCTTTTTGGCAATGTTGTTACAGTGGGCTTTGGCACTTAGATCATTAGATATGAGTACTCCAAGATCCTTGACAGGATCTTGTCATAAAGCATAAGCCATAAAGCATAATCAGCAGCTGAACTGATATATGCCTGTCTCACGTTTGTAAACTATGTACTGTATCTCTCTACTAGTTAAAGAAATGTTCCTGTTCCAGGAAAATTCTATCTTGTTTTGTATATAATCTAAACTGTCAGCTACATACAACTATTACACTAGCCAGCATTTGTTCTGCCTCTTGGGTTGGCAGCGAGTCTGTCATTTTTGACAGAACATGGGCAAACATTTGTTTGGTTTATTTCATGGAAACCATCTTACTTTGTAGAATGATCTTCTGGAACATACCAACTTTCAATTCTGAAAGACTTGTCCTGTCTGGTCATTGAACCAGCAACAAACCTCCTGGTGTCTATCTAAATATTAATTGGGTTATCAGCCATTACACTGTTATTCCCCCTTACTCTCCATGTCCTCCTGATTATTTACTGCCACTCAGCAGTAGTTCCCCTTTCCTAGGGAATATGCGTATCTATTTTACTTTCAGGGTTTTGCTTCACCTACAAAGAATAGCATGTCTGTTAGATAGGACGCTAATGAGTCGGGTGTGACTGCATGATGTCACAACAATACCTGAGAAGAACATTTCCAGCAACTAAAGGAGGTCATTCCTAGCCTTAAAGCTGCAAGTTTAAGCATCAACGTAGACAAATGTCATCTGGGATATATTGTTGGCCTGTAAGAAGTTAAACCAGAAGACAAACAGGTACAAACTATCCCACAAATGCAACATCTAACCATCAAGGTGGAACAGTTGGCCAATTCAATATAAACAGTTAATGTGTTGTGCTATGAGTAGAAAGATGGAGCTTCTAGTCCAGTGATGGCTAACCTTTTCCAGACCAAGTGCCCAAAGCGTGTGTGCGTGTGCACGAATGCACACGCGTGCGCCCAAACCCCCAAAATGCAATGTGTGCACAGCCCCCCCCCCGCACGCATGCTCACGCACGCACCACCGCACGCGTCCCGTGCATGTGCGGCAGAGACCCGATGACCAGCTGGTCAGCGGGAGGCGCGCGCACATGCGTGGCAGAGCTGAACTGGGGCGACGGCTCGCGTGCCCACAGAGAGGGCACTGCGTGCCACCTGTGGCACGCGTGCCATAGATTCGCCATCACAGTTCTAGTCTGTCCTCAGCCAAGGACATTCATGGATGATTTGGGATAAGTCATTCTCTGTCAGTCCAACTTATTTCAAAGGATAGTTCTTGTGGGGTAAAATAGTCTGAGGAACTTGCATTTGAGCTCTTGAAGGAAAGAAAGAATATAACTCTATAACCCGCTGCCTCAGCAGAGTGAGGAAAATCCTCAGGGATGATTCTCACCCTGGTCAGCACTTCTTTACTCTCCTACCATCGGGCAGGAGATATAGAAGCATAGCCAGCCGAACGAATAGGCTGAAAAATAGCTTTTATCCTTGGGCCATCAGACTTTTTTTTTAATTCATGTTTTATTTGCAGTTTTCTTTTCACACCATACATATTTTGTGGACAGTGTATTGACTTGCTCAAGTCTTTTTTAAACAATGCTAACAGTAATAATACAAATAAGTATGCATAATGCTAGTCTTCCAACTTCTACGATACCATTCTCTCTTTATAATTCTTTATCATTTTTTCTATTCATTTAAACATAAATAACATTTCTTTGCGCATTGTATTTGTTGTTCCCTACTAAATTACTAATATTTAATATTTTAGAAAACATTTATTCCACCATAATTTCAATATCCCAAATATCTAGGACTACTAATAAAGCCAATTATTAACAAAATTTAATCAATCCCGGGAATATATCTCAAAATCCCCACAGTTTCTAATCCTTAAAAGTTTAAATACACAATATACTTTAACACACTCTTAATATTAATAATACAATTAGATTATCTAATCCTAAACTTCCGCCTACTAAGCTTAGTTTATTTTTAGTTATAATAGATTCTATTATCTGTTAACATATATGCTACTATTTTCCCTATTTGTATTTTCTATTTTTCCATTTTATTAATATATTTTTTCATTATCCATCATCTCTTAGCCTTTTTAGAGTTTCATCATTTACTGACTTTTTAATCACCAGTTTATCTCTCTTTCTTGGAATCTTATAACTCTTTTTGATATTTTTATACCTACTGAACATTCCCTTCGGTGTGCCCTTTTTCTACTGTATTATTTGAACACCCATCAATAAGACTTTTTTTTTAAAGAAATTTTTCTTTTTTTCCCTCTAAACTTTTTTTTGAAGATATTTTTCTTTTTTCCCCTCTGTTCTATTATAAGCTTTTAAAGAATTATCTGATTGATTTCTACTTATTACTCCTTTCTCTTCATTATCTTTATCTTCTTGCATCTCATTTTGATTTTTTCCTTCCACTGCTTCTTCTAATTTCTCCTCTATTTCCTGAATATCGTGTTCATCTTTTTTCCCCAATAGTTGTGTGACTTCTACACTCATTTCTTT
This sequence comes from Thermophis baileyi, assembly GCA_003457575.1. Classification (NCBI taxonomy): domain Eukaryota; kingdom Metazoa; phylum Chordata; class Lepidosauria; order Squamata; family Dipsadidae; genus Thermophis; species Thermophis baileyi. The sequence continues at coordinate 3,447,802 of QLTV01012186.1, read as the reverse complement.
ATCTTTAAACAATCCCCTTGTCTCCTTATTGTTCTTTATAGTTTCATGCATGCTTTTGAGCATCAAAATTATTTCTTCATTTACCTCTATTATCCCCTGTAAACCCATTTTGTAACAGTTTAATAAAAATTACTCAGTATACCTCTATGATTCCAATGTCTCAATATTAAGAAAAAACTCCTGCTTAATAGAATTCAATCAATCCCATAGTTATATCTCCAAATCCCCTACATTTATAATCTTTAAAATTCTTTAGTAATTTACAGCCTTGTGGTTTCCAATTACATATCTTCTCAGTTGTCCAAATTTTAAAGTCTTATTTAACTCTTCTTCTTTTATCTCGTAGAATGTTCTGTCAAATAGCATTAATAATGCAATCCAAATTAATCCACTAGGTTTCTCCAATCTTTCAAATCCATAATCCAATAGCCAGTTTCAATAAAGTTTAGTTATTTGCAATTTAGAAATCTTCAAATGGGAACAAAAACTCATTAAGTATTTTCAAAATATCCAAGTCGTCTTCTAGTATAGAGTCAAGGTCAGGCCACCTTCCAGATGTTATTTACTTCTACTCTGTGTATTCGATTTTATGTGTATTGAACTCACTTTCACTAAAAATAGTGACGCTGTAGTGCTGTAGTGCTTCTCTTCTTCCATAGATGGCTCTCCTGCTCCGAAGTCCAACATTAAACGGTCTGTCAAAAAGAGCTGATTATCCAATAAATCCAGGGGGTTTAGAAATACAAATAAGCAAAACAATTTCTCCTGAAAATCACCTTTCCAATTATTTAAGCTTCCAGGCTTTCTGTATTTTACAGCTTCCCTTGGGCATTTCTTTCGCCTCTTAACTTTCAGTCTTTAATCTTCTCCATGTGTCTAATCACCGCTTCCTTAACGCTTGGAAATTATCTTTTAAAATTTTTGTACTTAAATTAAGTCTTTAGAGTAAGAGTTGGCAGTTATCTCACCCAGTTTCAATGCTCTGTCCATGCACCGCTCCAGCACAAATCTTGTGGTCCCGGTTGTCCCAGCTTGTGACTGCCAAAAATGGCCGTCGTCCCTGCTGTCGTTCGGGAGAGCTTGCTTCGGACCTAACAAGGAAATTGCGAGTTCCTCATGGTCAGCGAAGCGCCTCTCCTTCCTTCACCGCCCCTACAAGCCGCGGTGGTGCAGTGATTAGAGTGCAGTACTGCAGGCTACTTCTGCTGATCACTGGCTGCCAGCAGTTTGGCAGATCGAATCTCACCAGGCTCAAGGTTGACTCAGCCTTCCATCCTTCCGAGGTCGGTAAAATGAGGACCCAGATTGTTGGGGGCAATATGCTGACTCTGTAAAACCGCTTAGAGAGGGCTGTAAAGCACTATGAAGCGGTATATAAGTCTAAGTGCTATTGCTATTGCTATTGCTACAAGGCGGCTATGACCCCGTAGGGTCTCCCGACAGCGGTTACTGGCTGGATTTCGCAAGGCTCGGCGGAGCCAGCTATATTCCAGCCGTTCTCATCGCAATGTCAACCGGAAGCTCCGGGCCGTCAGACTTTTGAATGCAACATAACACCACAATCAGGTTCAATGTACCTAATGTATCCTTTTATTTTTATTCGTATTCATTTCATGTATTCAAATCATGTTTATACTTATATGTACTATCTAATATGTGTTTGACAAAATAAATAATAAATAAAATAAATAAAATAAATAAAATAAATATGATAGACTTGCAGGGCCAGCGCAACGTGCAACATGTTTATACTGGTGTAATATAATGTTATATACAAATATGTATGTGGGAATGTGTGCTAGTTATTACTTATTTTGGACTAGGGATTTCTTTTTTCCCCCTTTTATTTATTGAGTGTTTGGGGGGGGGGGGCGGCACCAAGGGAGGCTCATTCAATTTCACTGTACACATGTTGTGCATTGACAATAAAGGTTTGATTTGATTTGATTTGATTTGATTTGAACTCTAACAAACAAATATTTAAAAAATCATCCCATTCTTATGAAATAATAGCTGCAAGGAAGCATTACAGTAAATATATTTAGCTACTTGACCCCTGCTATTTTATTATCTGGAAGCAACATGCTTGTATAGAAGCTGCCCTAGGACAAATACTGTAAAATTGAATAGGTATGATAAATACATTTTGTGGTGAGAAACTAAGCATTCAGAGAAAGCATAAAAGGTCTCAAATTCTTCCAGCAGAACAGAAAACTAAGCCATAGTTACCTGTCAATGACTTAGCATGTTTGTTGCAAAATAAAAAATAAAACAGTTTTAATTGTACTCAATTATCCTACATGATTGAAACTTATTCACTCTTCCTGTATAATACAATTAAATAGAAATTTGTGCTAAATTCATTATGTCATTCATGACAGCTTCGGTCTCTAATCCTCTAAAAACAGTTTGTTATTTTTATCCCATTAAATATATTGTAAATTATGTAAAAGTGGATGATCTGTTATAAATTGCAAGCTGATTTGTTCTGTCATGAGGTAAATAGCCATTTCTTGAAATTTCAACTATTCTCTGATTTGCTGTAGTTTAGATTTTGGTAAATATTTCTCTTTTGATGAGCTATTTCAAAAGTGTATCTTTGATTACATTATCATATTCAGAGTGGGTGTATGATAGGTTTATTATACATCGTGACATCTGTGTATTCTTCAAAGTGTCAATGTCAATTTCTATTTAATAGAGATAATCTCAGTACATATCACTTTATGGAGAATGCAGCTTCAAACTTTTTGAAGTATGTTTGAGAATTTTTACTGCGGTAGCTTCGATGATTGAAGTCTAAAGCTGGAACAACCTACTTGTACATGGAATTATAAAAATAATTTTGTTAAAAAAAATAGTTTCAACCACTTTATTTCAGGACTTTTAAACAGATGTATTGACTTTTATAAGGAAAATTAAGAAGTTAAGAATTTAATTTCAAATTTTATTGTTAGTAGCAGAACTTAGAAAAATGCATTGGTAAGACTGAGTGGTTATGGTTACTTGGACCCCCTTCATCTAGGAACCTTTCATCTTTGCTCTGGGGTAGAGTTGCAACCATTTGATACTGGTGTACAATCTAGGAGTTGTCTTATATTTACAATTCTGCTCAAAAACCAAATGGCACTTGTGGGTAGAAGAGCCTTGCATAGAATCATCTGTGCCAATTTCTAGATTGGGAGGGGCCTTCAGTAGTTACTCATACTCTTCAAAGTACGCTATATGGGCAGTTCTTGAAGATCTTTCAGAAGCAACAACTGGTCCAGAATGCAGTAGCATGGTTTGTGGGTTGCTCATACCATGATATATTGCTGCTCTGAAAGCTGCAATGGTTGTAATTTGGGTTCCAGATGCAATTCAAAGTGCTGGCTATCACCTACAAAGACCATCATGATATAAAACTTGGTAATTTGAGGGATAGTCTATCTCCAGTAGTTTTTGCCTACCCAGCAAAATTTGGCAGAATGGGCATTTCAAGTTTTCGTCAATTAAACAATGCCAGCTATCTCAAAGGTGCTTTTCCAAAAGGCAATTGGACTTTCTTGCTTTTGTTCTTAGAATTTAAGAAGCTTTTTGGATGAGAAGTAAAATGTTTTCAAAGAAAAAAACCAAGAAGGTCCAGTTGCCTTTTGGAAAAGCACCTTTGGACAACCATGACCTAGATGACTGAGAACCTCCATAGACAATGCCATCTGTAAGGGCCTAGAAATGTGCCTTTTCTGCCACAGTGTATCCTCTCCAGATAATGTTTTATAAGTTTTTGAAAACTTGGCTTTGCTCCTAGGTCAGAGGGGAGGCTGGTTGTTGAGTCCCTGTCAGTTGGGGTGGGGGAGCAGACACGACAACTATTATCTCTGTTTCTTCTGTTTTATTGTTCTTGACATCTGAAATGTGAGCCATCCACAGTACTCGTGAGCCAAGCAACCTCAAAAGTTCATACAATCAATGAATGAATAAATGTCTAATAGATGGAAAGTCAAAATTGAAGAAGACTTATTTAATAAAAGAAACACAGGGCAGGTGAATGATGCAAAGCATTGAGAGAGAAGAGACAGTTCAACCCTGGAGAATTAAAACAGTTCCTTCAAGATCTTTATTGCTATATCTTTCTTCTCCACTTTTGTTCTTCATTGCCAAGTATAGACATAGAAATCATATTTATTTCTAAAATGGTAACTGTTCCATGCACTCCACTTTGCATTGATCCCCGGCGCTCCAGAAAAGCATTGTCTCTAGATAGGACAATGTGATCTACCTAGAAGGAATAACCCACATCCATCCATCCTGTCATGGGGTCACTATACCTTGTAATAGTTAACAGCCTACTGGTTGCATTTTGCAACATGTGCATCCTTGGGGCATTATTCAATGCTCCTTCCATGTACAGTTGCACTGTCAAGATGAAATGTAATCAAGGTATGGATATATATTATCCAGTCCATCTACTTCAGAAGGTAGTTAGTCTTAAAGAAAAAATAATTATAAAATTAAATAAAAAATAATTATTTTAATTAATTAATTTAATTTAATTGTTTATTAAGTAATTTAATAAGTAATAAAATAATTATTAAAATAAGTGCTGAAGAAAAAATAATAAAAAATAGATCTGTAGAAACAAAGTTATAACTGGTAGCCAGCATGGGTTTGTTAAAAAAACAAAATAGATTATTTTTTTTAAAACAGATCATGCCAAACCTATCTTATTTATTTATTATTATTTATTATTTATTTATAATAAATAATTTATTATTTCTTATTTCATTCTTTGACAAAGGGACTAAATTAGTAGACCAGCGAAATGCTGTGGACATTGTATACTTAGACTTCAGCAAGGCATTCAACAAAGTAGACCAAAACTTTGGTAAACTAGAAAAATGTGGGATAGACAGCATCACCACCAGATGGATTTGTAACTGGCTGACAAACTGTCCCAAAGGTGCTTTTTTCAGGAGGCAACTGGACTTTCTTGTTTTTTCTTTCGAAGACGTTTCGCTTCTCATCCAAGAAGCTTCTTCAGCTCTGACAGGATAGTGGGGAATGGAAGGATTTATATTCCTTGCAGACAGCTGATCATTTGCATCCTTTTAGAGGGCCGTTGAAGCACTTGGAGTTTTATCTGTGTCCTCAGGGTCACCTGAGTAGTGCTCCTGGTTCCTGAATAAATATTTTCCCTATTTCTTCAGAATTTATGCAAAGGAAAATATTGTATGTGAAGAAACCATTTTGCAGTCTCATCATTCGTATATGAAGTAATCTGTATTAATTTCATATTCCTACACTTTTCTAACTTTTCTAAAAATAGTTTTTGCACATATTTATTCCTACATGAACACTGATTTCATTTTACACTCTCAGCGTTCACTCATCCTAATTTATTACTGGCTGCTCTGTTCACCAGAACAATTTTCCTTTACTTCTTGAACAGTTTGATTAATATTGTAGGGATATTGGAGGTTTATCTGGAGACTCATTTGAGATGCTATTCTAAGTCTAAGTACTTTGTTGATAATCTTGAATCCATTTCTTGCTCAAAATACTTTGGTTGTGCAGTTGGCTGTTATAGTTTACAACAAAGAGGCTATTTCCCAGTATTTACTACAATCTGTTATAGAGTACAGCAGGATGTTGTTTATCTTGAATTTTATTAGTTGTACTGTAAATGCCTCTCTGCTTGCTGGAATCATTTTTGGTTTTTAAATAATTGACAATAGTTCCTTTGAAATTAACTCTTGAGGTTACTTGCTGTTTTGTTTTCTTCAAAATTTGCAGTTTCCTGCTTTATTTATCATTAAGAGTGGTTTGTAATATTTATGTCTTTCTCATACTCATACAAATTTATACCCTGCAAACTTCATTGAGATTTCCATGTTTTCTTTATTGTGGTAGTGATTCTGTGTTTAGGACCACACCTAAACACAGAATCTACCTACCTCTCATTTTCTGCCTCTCTCTTTGATCTTTTTCTACTCTGTTTACAATATTTCCTATATCATAATTGGGAAGTAGTTAACTTCTCCAGAGGCAGTAGGAATTGTTAGGTAATGAAATTAAGCAGCCTCTCACTGTCCTGTTTGGCGTCCTTAATTGCTGTTTCTTCTTTTATTGCATTATGTTGCTGTCCAATGTTAAGATCACAAGACTTCACAGATTCACTGCCAGTCATATTTAGAATACAATGATACCTTAATTTAATGGATTCCCATGTGTTAGATTTGGGATGCAATGAACAATATTTGTAACTAAACGTAATGACTGTTTTACATAATCCGAAAAACAAGATTATGTTAGTTTTATAAAACTTACTATTAACAATGCCATGCTGATTTTTGCTTCAAATCTGCTTTTAGGGAGGTAGAGCATTGTCAGGAATTGATGTGGTTACGTGAAAAGTGCTTTCACCACTTCTGAAAGACACAGACATTAGCTTCCCTAATACCTCACTTGTTTTCCAGGAATTCTCAACAATAATACATAGAAGTATAACTTTCAATAAGTTACTTGATAAACTCTAGCTCATTCAAAGTATTTCTTGACTATTTTTGTCTTGGTCTGAAGCCTGTTCTTTTGTTTTGCTCGTCACAATTGTCTGGTCAACATATCCTTTTTTTATTGGGAATACTATAAACCTGCTTTTTCTTTATGTTGATAAAGATTCTCAGTCATCCAGGTAGAGTTGTCTGGAAGTTGAGTCATGGCAACTGAATTTCTTTTCTTTTTTGGATAAGCAGCAAAACATATCAATAGGAAAAGAAGTTCAGCTGCCATGACTCAATGTATACACTGCTTTTTCTTTGTTACCTGTTTACCCTGTGAAATTTCTCCTGAGTAGCTGCCATACTGATTATTCTACCTTTCTTTTAATTTGAACACACCTAATAGCCAGGAGAAACTGGTTCCCTGTTAGAAACTGGGAGACAGACTAGAAGCTGGCAGCCAAACTAGGCCCTAAGGCAGCTGGGTGTCCTTGAGCTAGAGCTCAGCCCTAGGAAGAAGGCACTGGCAAACCACTTCTGAAATCTTGCCAAGAAATCTCCAAAGATGTGTCTAGGAAGTTACCAGAAGTCAGCACTTATTTGAAGGCACACACAGAAAAAGTCATTTTTCTTACACTTATCCTTTACCACAGAATTCGCCCAATGTTTCTGGCTTTGTGGACCAGCGGGGGAGGGGGGGAGGGATGGTTCGCACAAGCGGCCGGCAAGAGTGTGTGCGTGCACAGCTCTAGGGGGTGGTGCTCATCTCCGTTTCAAAGCCGAAGAGCCAGCGCTGTCCAAAGACGTCTCCATGGTCATGTGGCCGGCATGACTAAATGCTGAAGGTGCACGGCACGCTGTTACCTTCCCACCTAAGGTGGTCCCTATTTTTCTACTTGCATTTTTACATGCTTTTGAACTGCTAGGTTGGCAGAAGCTGGGACAAGTAACGGGAGCTCACTCCATTACGCGGTGCTAGGGATTCGAACTGCCGAACTGCCGACCTTTCTGATCGACAAGCTCAGCGTCATAGCCACTGAGTCACCATATTTTTTTTACTTTATTTTAATTTTGTTTGCTGCCCATAGTTTTCTGTTGAGGTGGGCAGCTATATAAATTGAATGAATGAACCATAAGCAAATAAAACATATACCATTTCATCCTTTCCCTGCAGCAATATTAAAGGAAAACAATATGTAGTAGGATACAGCCAGTCCATGTATATATACTCACATATGAATGAACATGTACGCACATGCCCCCCCACACAAAATAAATACCCATATAGACATTTTTATAATATTATCCAATATACTCTGATTTATGCATTTGAAGCCAAATCAAAGTCACTGGATGAGGGATGATGGATGGATGATTGAGCATCCTACAAACAAATGTAGACAAATCTAGACATCTTTATAATGTTATCAATATGCTCTATTTTATTTGTTTAAAACCTAATATCATTGGGTGTTCTGAGCATGCCATTTTATTAGACTTTCTTTCCCTTTAGATTTTTTTCTTTTTTTTAAAGCCTCATATAGATATGATTTTATATTAATATTCTTCAAAAAATACAGGCCTGATGGGAAAAGCTCTAAAAGTCAGCCTTAAAGATGTTGCGTTTTCAACCTGTGTCACTGCACTCATAGATTAAAAGAAAGTAATCTTTCTAGCAGTATCTTGGAAATGATATACCCAGTATGAGATCCAGTAACTTGTACACATATGTTTAATTGTGCACAGTGGGATGCCCAGTATTTGATAGGAAGGAAGGAAGACCACAATTCTACTAAATTCCAAATGGAGAGATCGATTATGAAAAAAAATCTTGGTCTCAACTGAAATACCATAGCAAAAGACAGAATGAAATATAAGTACTGTATCTACTAAAATTCTTGTTTCTTATATGGCCTTAGAACAATAAAGTGAAAATGAGATTCTGTTGCTTAGTGGGAAGTCTGACTACGTTAAAAAGTAATCTAAAATAGAATTTATATTAAATCTTTTCATCCTTATTTAAAATATCAAAATCTATTGTTGAATATGATGGAGATAGGAAAGTGTTGCAGTCAATGGATTTTATAATATTGTAAATATGAATCTTCTTCTTTACTTCCTCTTTTACCACTTTGGGTGTTGAGGGAGTAAATATGAATACATACACAATTTCTTTCATATATTAGTTGTCAATAATTCACACACAGATGCTATGCATATTTTTTTTAAAAAAATGAAACAGCTGCTCTAATCTTAACCATAAGTATTCCAACACTGTTCTGACTGTATTCTCTTGTTCTTGGAGTGTTCTGTATTGTTCTTGAAGTATTCTGATCTTAAAATATATCTAGAATGTTTTGAAAAAGATTAGCATATTTCCAATAAGGTAGGAGTAACCCATTTTGCAGAGCCAGAGAATTTGGTGGGGATATTGAAAGCTAATGACTGCCTACCTTTGAGAAAAATTAGTCAGGACAGTTAAAATGTATTTAACAAAACAGCTCTGCACATTTTGAAGCTCCTTGAACAAAATCTCAAAAATGTAACCCAGCAAATAAAGAGGACAAATTCCATTTAACAAAGCAACCTCCAACCACCCCCACCCCAGTTTTTGCAAAAACACAGCTTCATTTTAATGCCTTGGGCAGCTTTTGCAATCTGCAGAGTTCAGCAAACCAAAAGACAAACCATCATAGTATTTGCATTTAGCAATCTGAACAGGTGTCTGTTGAACCTGGCAGCTTTCCAGTTTTTTTTTAAAAAGAGATGACAAATTGGGGATACCAATATTACATTACAACATGTGGATGTTAACTTCTGTCTAGTAAAGAATTTAAAAGCAGCCATAAATTTGCCTACCAGGTAGGCAGTAGTTAGTCTTAATTGACTTCCTCGGGCTCCTTCTCCTTTTCACAATTAGCCTGAGCCAATGGCGGCAAAGATTTAATAATTTGATGGGTGCTGTTTTAATAACCAGTATGTTCTCCGAATTTTGTATAGCTTGGAAGAATTAAAACGGTATAAAAGACAATTGTGGGATGTTTGGAAGACTTACAACAACCATAAAAGAGATTGCGGTTTGGGTGATACCGTCATTAAATTATGCATTTCTTGTTCTACCAATTAATCATCTGGAATTGTTTCCATAAACCTTATTCATGGGAAGCAAAACATTTCTTTACTATGTGCTGTAGAAATAGGGCCTTCCTACTTCGTTTTCCTTGTGCTGGTATGTACTATAAAAGTGTGTGTCTGGCATTCATAAATGCAAGTTCCAGAGAAGGATCCCATAGGTTTTAGATTAATCGTGACTGCACTGTTTAGCATTCTCTTTCTCCACCTTTTAGATAATTTCACTTGTTATAATGAGACATGGAAGAGAATATTAAAATAGGTAAATGCCTGTCAAAAGGCTTATAAAAATGTTCAACGCAGCATATTTTTTTAGTATTACATCTTATTATTTTAGTGAACAAGGATTTGCAGTTGATCCTGTAATTTAGATGTCCTAGAACTGGATAGGAGATGGAACAGAGATCAGTCACTGAATGGAAAGAATTAATGCCAGAGAGTATATAAAACTCTCAAGCCAAATGAAAAGAATATAGCTTACTTTTAAAAAATTGCAATCAGATGTGCATCTGCTGTTTTTTTCAGTATGAGGATAACAGCTCTTCTATGGCTTAAGCTGAAAAGGCTCTTGAATCTTTTACCTATTTGTTCAAATTACATTACTTGTTTTGGGGAAAAAATGAAGTGTGCATCCACCTATGAACATTTCTTTTACTTAAATATGTAACTGTTACAACAAATGGCAACATATAGCTGACCTTGGAAAAGGTAAGTACAGGTAGGCCTTGACTTACAGCAGTTCATATAGTGACTGTTCGAAATTACAGTAACATTGAAAAAAGTAACTTATGACTATTTTCATACTTACAACTGTTGCAGCATCCTGATTGTCACATGATCAAAATTCAGACACATGGCAACTGAATTCATATTTATGATGGTTGCAAAGCTCCAGGTTCATGTGATCACCTTTTGCAGCCTTCTGACAAAGTCAATGGGGAAGCCAGATTCACTCAACAATCACGTTACTAACCTAACAAGAGCAGTGATTCACTTAAGAACTATGGCAAGAAAGGTCATAAAATGGGGCAAAATTCACTTAACAATTGTCTCGCTTAGTAACAGAAATTTTGGGCTCAATTGTGGTCATATGTCAGGGACTATCTGTAACACCAGACCCAAGTAGTACTTAGTGAAAGAACATCATGAAATCCCAAGTCTTTTACTATACTGGGAAATTGAAAAAAAAAAAATAACATCCTGGAAGAAAACAGTGGCAAATTACTTCCATATTGCAAAAGAAAAACATTTTAATGCTCATTTAGTCACCAGGAATCAAGGTGATATATTTAGCTGTCAGAGAACAGGCAAAACATGGGAACTTCATTTGGAGGTAACTAAAGTAATCACATAAAAACATTAAACACCTAATATGATATAGTGTGCTCATAGACCTGCAGTTTTAAATCCATTTTATGGTGTTAGGTTCATCTAGATTAGTGCTGAATGTGTTGATTTGCTTGATCTCCGTGCTTTTTAAGCAGATGCCATTATATATTTTCAGTGTTCTTGCTCTGTGAAACACAATTTTCATGGATGGTGTGTCAAAACAGCTGAAAACATAAGAGTGTTTTGACAAACCATATATAAGGAACATCGTGTCTTTGGAAGGAAACTGTTTATTTTGGGGAATGTGGAGCCTTCCGATTGCTTCATTCTTTTCATCTCTTTATAAATGCTTGATAGTGTGGCATTTCTGCAACATGTTTTTAATCGATTACTATCAGCAATGATTTACAAACATACATTACATTTGTGGTAGGTAGGGCTAAAATTATTCTTGATTTTGTGAAAAAATCTTGGATAAAGCTTTTGCAGAGCAATAAACTGATTAAATTTGGGATATTTTAATGGCATGGAAATTTAAAGGTTTGGCAAGCAAGTAATTCCATAGTTATATTTAAGTAATTTTTCCCCCGTTGCTCCTATTTTTAACTATTTAAAATAATGAATAAAATTATTGGGGGAAAAGGGTGATAAAAATTATAGAAAATAATTCGCTTTGCTGATTCTGGCACTGGTATCTGGTAAAATTGCCTTAGTAGATTCAGAATGAGGAATGCCCATAAAACAAGCCATCACAGACTGTAACTTATTTTTAGGCAGGCTGTTCTCCAGAAACTGACATAAAAGTTCTTAAAGAATGTCTTAAAGAAGACATGGCACCAATAAATACAGTATCCATGTAAGTCTACTTCAGGAATATATACAGGGACAAATATACTTAATATTATACAATAGTTTCCTTAAACACTTCATTTTGCCCAATAGTAAAATGCAATAATGATTTAATTGTGCTACGCTAAACTAACTTTATAATGTATTGACTTGATTCCTGTCTGTATTTAATAGAGAGAAAATATTTGATTCAGAACTTAACTCAGAAGACTATGCGTCTATAACCCCAAAGATATTTTACAGTAAATAATAATTCAGCAAAAGACTATAAAGAGAATCCATATGTTCTGTTTTATGATTATAATCCTCTCTAGTTTTTTTTAGTTTTATTCAATCCTGTTGATATGTGGGAGAGAAACTGTTCTGATATATTAACGGACAAGCAATCTTTGTTCAGATAAATATATTTAAAAAAGAACAGGCCCATTCTGAAGAACTGAATTGGCCATTCCTAATTTTCTCTTTGGTTATCTCTTCATCATTAATGCAGCAATGAGGCTTCCTTCTTAAAAATATTTTATCTTATTTTAGACAGAGTTACTTCTTTGCTATGATAATTTAATTAAAAAAGACAAAGGTGGACAAAAAAAAAAGAAACCACTTAAATCCATTTATAGATTTTTTTTTAAAGTTAGTTTCAGTATTAAGAATATTAGGAAAGATTAAAGGAATTTTCAAATAATACATGTTTTCTAACTCATTGTGGTGATGAAAACCATTACATAAGGTAGGTTGCTATGTTACCAGTTGGGAATGACTGGAGTTTTGTTATATAAATATTTATTGTCTCTCTAAAGAATTATGAATGCATTTTTCCTCAACATATTTTACTGAACCAACAAAAAGAAAATATGCTGATCATAAATGCATTTGTTCAATAACATACATATCAGCCTCCTGCATATAAAATGTATTCAGTTCAAGATATTCTTTTATGTGTGTTAGATGATACTGTTTCCCCGAAAATAAGACCTCTCTCAAAAATAAGCCCTAGTATGTTTTTACGTGTGCACCTAATATAAGCCCTACCCCCCACCCAAATAAGCCCCACTTAAGCGCCTGCGTAGCCAACTGGTTGCTTGTGGTGCTGTGGCCACGAGGCGAGGAGGGGGAGTGGTGGAGCTGTCCCATGCACCCTGCACTGGCTGGGGCCCCTGCAGCCAGGCCATCCATGCTCCAACACCTGCATCATGGCGGCAGCACCATCAGCCATGTGCAGCAGGAGCCCATGTGGCTGCCGGCCCACTTCTTCTGCTTGCTTGCAGCTGCAACGGAGCAGGGGGCTGAGCAGTGTGATGATGGTGTCGGGGCATGGATGACCTGGCTGTGTGGGCCCTGAGATAAGCTGGTGCAGGGTGCGTGGGGCAGCTCCACCCCGGTTCACCTCGTTAGCTGCCGCACTGGTGCGTTGTTCGGCCTCTTGCTCTGTTGTGGCCGCGAGCAAGCAGAAGTAGGCCAGTGGCCACATTGGGTCCTGCTGGACGGGGCTACCAAAGCTGCCACCGTGAGGCGAGGCAGGTGTCGGGGCGTGGTGGCCTGGCTGAGGAGGCCCTGAGGTAAGCCGGTGTAGGGCATGTGAGGCAGCTGCACCCCTCACCTAGTGGCAGCTGACCTCCTGCCCCACCACGAACAAGCAGAAGAAGTGGGCCTACCATACATGGGGGAAAATAAGACACCCCCCCCCGAAAATAAGCCCTGGTGCTTATTTTGGGGCCCAAAAGAAAATAAGACCCAGTTTATTTTCAGGGAAACATGGGTACTTAAAAAGTTAGGAGGGGGAAACATGTGCAGCTGAAGTCCTCCAAAATTTTAAACAAATTGGCAATGTTCAAACCAATGTTTGTTTTCTTAAAATAGAGGAGGATTTCGGATGTATGCTATTTATTGTTGCTTGTAAGCATGTTTTTTTTAAATGTTTGATTTCCATAAGATGAGTAGTTTGAAAAACAGTGAATTGGACATTTAATTTTTTATGGTATTTGTTTTATAGGCTGGACATTCAGGTTTTATGTAGTCTTTGAAATTTGAAATGCCTTTGAGATTTAAAAAAAAAAACAAGAACCAAAAACCATGATCTATAGCATGCTATATACAGTGTTATTCAAAAAGAATGAACCGATTTCATGACGCATTGCTTCAGTTCTCAAGCATCGTCATGTAATGTGTCAGTGACCATTTGAAAGAGGAGTTATCTAAGTGTTGAAGGCCACATTGAACACTTGTACGACAGGAAATAAAAGTTGATTTTGAGTAGAATACTTGTGACTGTTGTGGTCCCGCCTTCAGAACCTCCAGAGACTGACATGAGCGAGGCAGAGGAAGAGGAGGAGCCTGTTCTCAATACGCGTAGAGGCAGAGCTGCCAGCAGGCAAGAACAGTCATAGAAGAGAAGGACTACTCGGGAGTAAGGCCTGGGGATAATTGGCCCCTCCCATAGGCTATATAAGTGGTGAACACAAAAGGGTAAGTTGCAGGAAGCAACTTAGTTCATCTCTCGTCTTGTCATTGCAACTTGGCTCCAGTTTTGTTGTTCCTGTTTGAACTTGTCAAGTTTTCCTGTAAATTGGTTCTTGGCAGTTTGTCAAAGAAGAGCAAGGTTCGTATATGTGTTATCTGCTTCTCCATAGTGGGTGGAGCTAACCTCCAAAAATGGGATGACACCGTCCCTTCAGCCAATAAGGACTGAGTCTGACAACTGAATATCCTTCGTGTCCTGCCTCACTTCCCCCTCTTTGACTCAGTCCTTGGCCTGAAGAGGACGCGTGTAAAATAGCTCCCATTCTTCTGAGGATTGCTTCTGTCATCGAGTGCCTAATAGAATTCTGATCTTTCTTCCATTGTGAGTTTTCCCCAGCTGACTGCTCTACCATTGCGGTCGTTGAGGGCTGTGAGGGCTGAGGCTCTCCCTGCCTGTCATTGAGCCGAGGGCGGCCTAGTAATCGATCCGGAGGGGCTCCCCTAATTGGCCCTTAGGAGCTCTGCTCCATCCCAACTCTGGCTCCAATTGCGGCTTAGCGGCCTGGCTTTCCCCTTCGATCTTCACCTTTCACAGGAGCCCTGCGCTCGAGTGACCAACCGCCAGGAGAGCTTTCGCGCTCTTTTCCGCTTCGAGGCTTGTGCCTGACGGGTTTGTTCGTTCAAGTGCTCCGAGAACCTGCCTCCCTCCCTCCGGCAAAGGGGTTCTTACCTCGCAGGCCGGCATAGCCGCGCGCCGCTTGCCATCTTTCCTGCTGCTGCCGGCCCTCCACGGCTGTCAGTTGGCTTGCCGCCCTCCTTTCAGACTTCTTTGCCGCCTTATCGCTGCCGGCCTCCTTCACTGTGACGAACGGACTCTAGGCACCCTGGGAGGATGACAACGGTCTGGCCAGTGGGTCGGCGTTTGGTGGCCGTGCGCTACTTGAGTGAGCTTTCGGAGCCTGAAGACGTGCTGCTCGCCAAGCGGCTGCCAGGCGATATTTTTCAGCCTCGTATCGTCGGCTGTGAGCCTCGTGTCGTCGGCTGTGGAATCTCGGTGGCTATTTTGGTCATTGCCCACACTAGACGGCCATCTTGTAACCGTGGCGGCCATTTTGAGTACTGGTTGGCCCTTCTTGAATAGCGGCGGCCATTTTGAAGGCCCAACGGCCATTTTGTGAGTGGCTTTGGCTGGCATCGGCCATTTTGAAGACACGGTGGCCATTTTGATAACTGTTTGCCCTTACTAGGCAGCGGTGGCCATTTTGTGACTTTAAAAAATAAATAAAATAAATAAATAAAAATACAAATAAAATAAAAATAAAGACATAAATATTAAAACAATTCCTCATCAGCAGCGATCCATGGCTGAGAGCGGCAAGGGTCAGCGTAAAGGCTGCCCTTCCAAGAACTGACCTTTCAAAGAGGCGGCTCAGGCCCCTCAGGCCTACTCTGTCCAGGCTGGCCCTTCTTCCCTGAGGGACAGTTCTTCCCCCCCGCAGTTCTCTGCTCATGATAAGTCTTCCAAGGCCTTGCAGAGGGACGAAAGCTGCAGGGCAAAGAAGCTGGACAAGCTCTGCGACAGGGCCGCTCTGGATTGGCGCTTCCTTCCTCGTGGGCGTGATCAGGTTGCTGCCCTAGCGGCCTCAGATGATCGAGAGGATGGCCAGGCGGAGGTGGCCTCCACCCATCCATCGGAGTCTATGTCCTTGGATAATCCAAATATGCATCTCGCAGATAAAGACGTTTGGGAGGATCTGCCCCAGCGTTCCGCCCTAGAGCATCCAGCTCCTCAGGCCGCTCCATCTTCTACTCCAACGGCCTCTGGGCTTGCTGTCTCACTGCCTTCCCCTCTCCTCAATCTGAATGTACAGGCCCTAATTGCGGCTGCAATCCAGCAGAGCATACAGGCAGGCCTTCAACACAGGGATGGCTCGGCTCCTCATGAACTCTGGCCCTTCCTCCTTGGGCTATGAGGACTGCAGAGACTGCTTCCGCCCCCGTACGGGGCCAACAACTTTTTGGGGAGGCATTAGACCCCTTCCTCATTGAGTCAATGGATAAGAGGAAGGTTCTTCTTTCCGTCACCCATACGACCTCCTTTCGCCCCTCCCCATATTTCAGGCGGTCCTTTTGAGCCTCCGACCAGGGTCCCGGGTACGGCAGATTCCAGGGCCAGTTTGGCTCCAGACACCGCCAGGGTCAGGACAGGGCCGGTAAAGGCAAACAATTCTGGCGGCCCTTTCGAGGCACAGGGGGTCGTCCCTTCCGCTATGCTAAGTAACACCTCGCACGATCCTCCCATTGGTGGGCGCCTGGCCCTCTTCGCTGCCCGATGGGAGTCTACCACCTCTGATGCGTGGGTTAGGGAGACCGTGTCATCGGGGCTCTCCCTGGAATTCTTCCCCCCCCCCCGAGGTTTTTCATTCGATGCCCTGTGTCTTCCAATCCTGATAAACATGTTCTCATGGATGCTGCCATCCAGCACCTGCTGGAAATTTGAGCCATTCAGCAGGTGCCAGAGGACCAACAGGGGCAGGGGTTTTATTCCATCCTGTTTGTGGTCCTCAAATCCTCGGGCGTGTGGAGAGCAATTCTTGATTTGAAGTGTTTAAACAGGTTTATTGCATATAAAAAGTTTAAGGTGCACACGCTTCACTCTATTCTAGCAAGCATTCAGAAGGGGGACCTCCTGGCCTCGATCGATCTCACAGAGGCCTACCTTCATGTACCAATTCGGCCTTGTCACCAAAAGTTTTTGCGTTTCTGTTACGCAGGCGCCCACTATGAATACCGGGCCTTCCCATTTGGCCTCTCCTCAGCGCCCAGGGTTTTCACCAAGGTGCTGGCGGCCTTGTCCGCTCATTTGAGATCGATCCCCATGCGTGTCCTCTGTTAACTGGATGACATCCTTATTCTGTCATCCTCCAGCCGCCAGGCGGTGCAGGACGTCCAGGTAACCCTTACCACCCTTAGGCACCATGGGTTTTCAGTAAACTTGGAAAAGAGCCATCTGTCTCCCTCTACCAGACTGACCCACCTAGGAGCCATTGTGGATTCCCTGGAGTTCATGGTGTACCTCTCCCAGGAGCGACGGGACAGTATTTTGGACCTCGCCCATCAGGTCCTAGGGCAGCACAGGGTTCCCCTGAACCTGCTCTCCTCGCTCCTGGGCAAAATGATTTCTGCCATCCATAGTACACCTTGGGCTCACCTGCACTCCAGAGACCTGCAATGGTTTCTCTTGCCCTTCCAGAGGTTGGGACGCAGCACTTCAGCTTCCAGGGTCCTGGTTCTATCCAACGTCCGGCTCTCTCTTCGCTGGTGGACTTCGCCTGCCCTCGCGAAAGGCTGCTGCTTCCTGGAGCCCCGCAGAGTCACCATCACCACCAATGCCAGCTTGAGCGGTTGGGGGGCTCATGCGCAGTTGGCCATAGCCCAGGGCACCTGGTCGCTGATGGAGGCTCGGTTCAACATCAACCAGTTGGAGCTCTGCGCGGTTTTCCTGGCGCTGAAGCAGCTGAAACATCTGGTGGCCGGTCAGCACGTCTTGGTGCTGACAGACAATGTGGCTGCGAAGGCCCATATCAACCGGCAGGGGGGGCACCATGTCCCACCATCTCATGGAGGAGGCCAGAACTCTGGGTCTCTGGGCAGAGCGCAACCTTCTGTCGCTCACGGCAGAGCACATCTCGGGGGTGGCCAATGTGACTGCGGATTGGCTCAGCCGCACCACCATCGACCAGGCGGAATGGAGTCTCCATCCATCCTTATTCCAGGACCTGGTGAGTCGTTTCGGTCTTCCACTCGTCGACCTCTTCACCACCCCGGGGAACGCCAAGCTGCCCAGGTTCTTCACCCGCTTCTGGACCCAGGGCGCGGAGGGAACGGACGCTCTCCGCTGCGACTGGTCTCCCGGCCTGCTGTATGCGTTTCCGCCTCTGGC
This sequence comes from Thermophis baileyi, assembly GCA_003457575.1. Taxonomy (NCBI): domain Eukaryota; kingdom Metazoa; phylum Chordata; class Lepidosauria; order Squamata; family Dipsadidae; genus Thermophis; species Thermophis baileyi. The sequence continues at coordinate 3,429,616 of QLTV01012186.1, read as the reverse complement.
CCTCCTCCCCAAAGTTATCAGGAAGATCCTGGAGGAGAGGGCAGAGGTTCTTCTCCTGGCCCCTCACTGGCCCATGAGGGCTTGGTTTGCAGACCTCAAGGCTCTATCAATCTGCCCGCCGTGGAGAATCCTGCCGACAGAGTCTTCGCTATGCCAGGGGTCGGTGGTGCATCCGGATCCACGGTGGTACCAACTGACCACCTGACGCTTGAGCAGGGCGCTCTGAGGCGTCGGCAAGTGTCGGACTGTGTCATCAAGACCCTCCAGGCATCCAGGCGGCCGTCCACAGAAAGAATCTATTCGGCCACCTGGAAAATTTTCTGCTCCTGCTGCTCCTCCGTGGGTTATTCCCCGATCGATCTGTCCATCACCAACATCCTCGAATTTTTGCAGCATGGCTTGGATAAGCATCTCGCCCCCACCACTTTCCGATGTCAGGTGGCGGCGCTCTCGTCCGTTTTGTCCTGTGGCTCTCTGGACTCCTTATCTCAACATTCCTTGTTGCGCAGGTTTCTGAAAGGGGCCGTAAATTTGTGCCCGCCGGTCATCCATCGGTACCCTACTTGGGACCTCTCAAAGGTTCTTCTGTCGCTGACGGGTGCCCCATACGAGCCCTTATGGACTGAGTCGCTTCATCACCTTACCTGTAAGGTGGCATTCCTAGTTGCGATTACGTCCGCACGATGAATTTCTGAGCTTGCCGCTTTGTCTGTTCGGGGGGATCTCTGTATATTTCATTCTGATCGAGTGATCCTCCGATTGGACCCCACGTTTGTGCCCAAAATAAACTCTTATTTTCACATAGCCCAGGAGATTGTCCTACCCAATTTTTGTCCCCATCCTTCCCACCCCTTAGAGAGACAGTGGCACAAGCTTGATGTTCGGAGGGCCCTGAAGATCTATCTCAAGCGCACCTCCACCCTTCACAGAACTGAGGTGCTTTCCGTCTCTTTCCAGCCCACTTCTCTGGGACAGAAGGCGTCATCCTCCACCGTGGGGTGCTGGCTTCGTAGCATGATAGCGGCTTATGACCTGCAGTCCCTGCCTCGACCGACCAGGGTGACAACGCACTCCACCCATAGTGCTGCGATGATGGCTGCGTGGTCCACTCAATCGTCCATCGAGGAGGTCTGCTGGGCGGCCACCTGGGCCTCGCCAACTCCATTTATCCGCCACTACAAGATAGATGTTTTTGCGTCGGCGGAGGTGGTGTTCAGTCGCAGGGTGCTCCAACGTGTGGGGACACAGACTGGGGACACAGACTGGGGACTTAGCCCTCCCAACGGACAGACTGCTTTGGTATGTCCCATTCTTGGAGGTTAGCTCCACCCACTATGGAGAAGGGGCGTTGGTCTTACCTGATACGCCTCTTCTCGTAGGGTGGAGCTAACCTCCAATCCCACCCTAAGTTGTCTGGTCTGGCATTCGGGGCATCAGTTTGTTTTTTCGTTGGTTTTCATTCGTACTGTGTGCTGGGAAGCTTGCTGCTTCGTCTTGTGGACTTGGGAGCTGCACACTGAGTCTGACCATCATCCCTCGTCAAAGAAGGGGAAGTGAGGCAGGACACAAAGGATATTCAGTTGTCAGACTCAGTCCTTATTGGCTGAAGGGACGGTGTCATCCCATTCTTGGAGGTTAGCTCCACCCTACGAGAAGAGGCATATCAGGTAAGACCAACGCCCCTTCTCCCTGAAAGACTCTCGTCAGATTTGCTTTACTTAGTTTGGACTTCTGACGACTGCTAATGAAAATAATTAGCAGATATTACAAATAAAAGACTTGCTTTACTTAGTTTGGACTTCTGACGACTGCTAATGAAAAATAATTAGCAGCCGTTACAAATAAAAGAGGTTTGTGAGACGCCGTTTGTGCCGTGTTCCATAATCAGGAAGCCTAGGTCAGAACAGTGACTTGGCTGGAGTTTTGTATTACTTTTCCTTAATAAAATATTGCGTCATGAAATCGGTTCATTCTTTTTGAATAACCCTGTATAATAAGCAACAATATAGTATAAGTTGATGGATTTTTCTTTCATTCATGTTGTTTGAAAACATAATTTACTTTATAGAAAAGAAGTATGTAGGCATCTACTGTAGCTATAACAGTTTAAAAATACTGTAACATTGGAAATTTTATGGGGGGGGGGAACAGATCATCATAGATTATAGATGCCTGTGTCCACACTGTCACCCTGCTTGCCTTGTTGCCATGGCTTATGTGAACTGGGTACAAGATGTAAAAATAAAACATGTTTAGGACTCTGCCAAACAACTTAAAATAGTGCTTCTGCCACTTTGTGACTATTTAAAATGTGTTAAGAACCAGTATATAAATATCAAGCATACTTTAGCATTTCTCTGATTATATACAAAGATTTTAGCGTTATAAAACATAGGCTAACCTCTGCATCAGTTACAAATGTGGAATAGGTGGCACAACTTTTTTATTTACATTTGTAATTTCTATGCTTTAAAATACGTTTAAAGCCAGATTAACACACAGTGTTGCAAATATTTTTCCAATATATTGATTCTGTAGAAGTGGTGGGGAATTGTGATGCTAAATATAGATGGATTCCAAGCTTATTATGACTGATATATTGCTCTATCATTGTTAAAAATTAGAATTTAAAATCAATCCCGGAACAGCTCAATATTGCAGTGTTTCAAACACTGCATATCTTGGGGTTGAGATGTGGAAAAAAAATCCTCTTTTTCTATAATGTCTAAATGATTTCATCTATGGAGATGGATATAATGGGAATTCATTTTAAGTACCTGTGTAGCAGTTACATACACTATTCCCTTTTTCCTGAATTAAACAGAATGGAGATTTTCATGATCTTCCATTATTCTGATTTCTAGCTATTAAGCTTTTTATTAAAGCTTATTTAATTGCTTATTTAACTCTGTCCTGTGACAATGAACCAACAAAAAAAGGATACTTTGATATGCATACTAATCAAATGTAACTTTTGAAATACCAAGCATATTAATTTGGTATCTCTGCAGTGAGACCATAAACCACATAGTTTTTGTAACTGTCATTGGTTAAAACAGATAGGATAAATGGGATTAAATGGACATATCAAAATATTATGTAGAGAAAAGGCTATATTAGACATTGGAATTCTCAAGTTATTTTTCTAAAGATATTTAAGAACCTTTGGAAATATAAAGGAATAATTATATTTATATCACACTGAGTATAAAATTATAAAAAATATCTATCTGTCTGTCTGTCTATTTTCTACCTATCATCCATCCATCTATCTATCATCTATCTATCTATCTATCTATCTATCTATCTATCTATCTATCTATCTATCTATCTATCTATCTATCTATCTATCTATCTATCTATCTATCTATCTATCTATCTATCTATCTATCCATCTATCCATCCATCCATCCATCCATCCATCCATCCATCCATCCATCCATCCATCCATCCATCCATCCATCCATCCATCCATCCATCCATCCATCCATCCATCCATCCATCCATCCATCCATCCATCATCATCTATTTTGGGGAAGGCACTGAATTGGGTCTCTGGTGGAAAATTAGTGTTGGCTGCTGCCAGAGTAAAGTTTCTGAATGTAATTCCCTTTAGAGAAAAGTAGCATATTTTACCTATAATTGTTCCTGTGCATCCTTAAATGTGTTATACAAAAATACATAGATACAAGATTCTAATGATTCTGTGATTTTACTGCTTATATTTCAAGTTGAATAAATATACCAGATCGTGTTCCAAAGGTCAATAATTAATTAAATAAGGAAATAAAAATTAATGTAGTAATTTTAGTCTTAACAATCTATATTTGGAAAAGTGCAAAGGAAGAAATATTAGAAAATGTTATTAAATTATCAATAATATTTATTGTAGTAATAAGCACAAATAGCAGAGGAAATTAAAGCAACTGTGAATAAGGTGTATTATAGTATAGCTATTGCTTGACTTTATTTTTTCTTAATGTACAAAATGACTTACAAAGGCCTTATGATTGCATTACTAGTGCTCTAAAATTTAATTAGATGTTAAAGAACCTGTTAATGTATCTGCTAAGATTTTATAATTTAGAAACAATGCTAGCAAATTCCATCTTTTTCATTTTATTATATTTGGAAAAAAATGAAATGTGATATTTATTCTATTGTAGCTTTCAACATTAATAAGTAACAAGACCTTATGCATGCCTGATTATAATATGCTTTTATTTTATTCATTTATTTTATCTTTGCAATTTATCTAGCAACCCAATCCTCATGCCCTTTGTGTAAATAGTGTGTAAAATATATTCAATTCTTTGAGATTAGATAGAGATTACATAGAGAATAATTAATGGTGTATAATCCAGGGGTGAAATGCTCCCGGTTCGGGCGTGCCTGCCGGTGGTTGGAGAGCCGGTAGTGACGGCAGCGCGAGGCTTCGCCCACCTGCCTGGACGCCGCCATTTGAGTTCTTTTACCCTCTGCGCATGCGCAGAACGCTTTGCGCATGCGCAGAGGGTAATAAAACCCAAATGGCGGCATCTGGGCGAAGCCTCGCGCTGCCATCACTACCGGCTCTCCGACCACTGGCAGGCACGCCCGAACCGGGAGCATTTCACCCCTTGTATAATCTCTATCAAGTCTTTAAAAATTCAAAAAAGAAGCCATTTTTATTTCTTCTTTTATACATAAGATGATTCCATAGCTTATTAGATAAATACCATTTATATTACATGCGTTACTGAATGATTTTTAGACTCAGCATGTCATTCACATTTGTAGTTCCAGCAGAATAGTCTCTTGGATTTCTTTCAGAGTTTCCTACCATTTACTGGTAGTGAAATATGGGCAAAAAAAGGATGGTAGAGTTAAACTTTTCTTTGCTACAGTTACTCCAATTCCAGTTGATCTATTGTAGGTAGGTAGGTAGTTAGGTAGCAGTAGTGGGTTCTAAAACCCATTGCTACCAGTTCGTGCGCGCCCATTCACGTGTGCGCACGATGCTTTTGCGCATGCGCAGAAGCGTCCTGGGCGGGTGGGCGGAGCCTCCCGGGATGAACCGGGAGCAACCCACCGCTGCCTAAGATATTGTGGGGCTTCTGGTCATCCTGAAAAGCTGAGTCAAAAGGAAGGAAGGAAGGAAGGAAGGAAGGAAGGAAGGAAGGAAGGAAGGAAGGAAGGAAGGAAGGAAACTAGCTTGCAAGCTATCCCAAATATTTTTATAAAAGCCTAATGGGAGAATTCAAGCAGGCTAGGTTTATTAAAATAACATTTTATCAAACTGGAGCATGGCTATGGTGATATCTTCCACTTGGGTAGGATGTTATTGCTCTGCAAAAGTAATCTTCTCTGGATCGTCCTATGCCTTCCTTATTTCTCATAACCGTACTGTATTTTTAGAGTTTTGGCTGTAAGATTCTTCCTTAGTCTTTTAATTTGTGAAATTTAGCAAGCAATTTGTTCTCTGCAGACGTATTTCTTCCTGTGAAAATAAAACGGAGAGTATTAGTAGAGAGAAAAAGAAAGGTTAACAGGCTTCAACAATGAATTTTTTATTGATTTATCTTGTTTGGGAAGAACTCCTTACTTAATTTTTTTTAGATTAAGCAGTAAAATAAATCTGAATGCTTGTGGTAATTTTCCCCCATATTTCTTAATATTTTATATTATATATTTTATATTTATTTATTGATAATATATAATATATGTTAGGGTATTGCGCAGCCGGTATCCAAATGGAGTCAGAGACGCTGACATGAACTTGCACTTTTATATAAATAAATATATTTACAGAGAATAAGATAGGCAAACAGGAGGGTCGTCAGGTAAATAAACACAGCAGGAACATCACGAGATAAATTAGAGAGCACACAGGCGGGAAACAAGGAAATTCCCCCTTTTCCCTCACAGCAACCAATCACAGCTCAGGTTGTCTCATGTAGTAGCCAGCTCTCTTCAACCAATTAGCTATAAGTGTGTGTTCTTACTCATTGTATAACCCTTCACTGCTCCAGCTATTAAATTTTAAATATTAAATATATTAAATCTTAATATATTATTAATTCTATTTTTATATCATTTTCCTCATGTAGGAGCCTATAGCAATGTAGAAAACAACAACAAAAAGTCCAATAAAACAATTGAATATAATGATTAGCTATAGAAACAACTGTTCTAAAAGACAATGGAATATTAATGTTAAAATCATTTACAAAAGCATTTTATAATTCAGTCTAGTGTTGGAGGAAGAGCAGCCATAACTTAGCTATTGCTGTTAGATAGTGGGTAGAGATGACAGGAGACAGACTTCCAAAGCAGCTCTTTATTTCAGCTCTTGTGTAAGCAACCAGCAAAGAGCAGTCTGACAGCTTGCCCTTTTATAGGGAGCTGTCAGACAGACCAGCCAATAGCGTTTGAGCTTTTTCCCGCTCAAACGCTGTACCTGGTTGGAACCATGCAACATAGTTTAAACAGTTAGAACATAACACCCCTCCCCTCCTGGATGGAGCTGTCCAGCATACGTAATCACGCAGGTAGGCGGGGCGTTTTGAAGCCCTACTAGACCTGCGCAATTCAGTTGGTGGTGAGGCAGCGGCCTGTGCGGACAGGTCTGCTGCCGCTCCGGGGCTTGAGCATGGAAGCTCCTGGAAGGTACTGGGTGTGGCCTCCACGGCCGAAGGGACCGGCTCGAAGGAAGGACATCGCTGGGTCTCGGCTTCCACAGGTCGGCCTTCCGAGACACCCGGGCTTGAGTTAGCTAGGGGAGGAAAGTAAGGTGTTACTGTTTGTGGGTTGATTGATTCCCCACGCAGTCTGGAGCGTAATTGGTCCACATGTCTCTTCCAGAGGCGGCCGTCTTCGAGACCGACCTCGTAGGACAGGGGACCCAGGACTTTTTCGATGGTACCAGGTAGCCATAGGGACCCCAAGTCCGAGTGCATCGAACCAGTCGAGTCCCAGCAAACTGGGGAGGTCTCCGTCGACGATGGTCAGCT
>QLTV01012186.1:3382136-3395546 GCA_003457575.1 Thermophis baileyi | reverse complement strand
TTTATCTCTATCTACCGGTATATCTATATCTATGTCTATATCTACTTACATATATATATATATATATATATATATATATATATCTATATCTGTGGTTATTCGGGTTTTCTCCCGCGTGAAGTGGGAGATGTCATTGCAACGTTTCGACGAAGTCTCATTCGTCATCTTCAGGCTGATTATCAGGCTTGGCCTCCTGCTNTTTATCTCTATCTACCGGTATATCTATATCTATGTCTATATCTACATCTATATCTATCTTTATATCTATATATATATATATATCTATATCTGTGGTTATTCGGGTTTTCTCCCGCGTGAAGTTGGAGATGTCATTGCAACGTTTCGACGAAGTCTCATTCGTCATCTTCAGGCTGATTATCAGGCTTGTGTCTTCAGCCTCCTGCTCCTAGAAGCAAATATCCCATAACATAAGCAAATATCCTGAGAAAGTGTACAGTATAGGTTATGTATTGGCACTTTCTTTGAAATGAACCTCATTTTTTTATCTTGTATGGACCAAAACAAGTCTTGGCCTTCTGACCAATGCAGAATTGCCAGGGTTCCTCATTTTGGTTTTGGAGCAGGGGGAGGCTATGGTTCCACCCATAAAACTAGGGAGATTTCTGCCTGATATATAGGAATCTCTCTAGCAAGGGCCACTAACATTTGCACTAAATTGCTCTCTCTTTCTCTCTTTTTTTCTCTTAAGCTTACCATCTCTCTGGAAAGCTTAGTAGTTGAGAAAGATAGCTTTGGAGCTCTGGGACACTCACTTTTATTTCATTAAGAATCTGAAATTACCCAAATTGTAGATGGGTGAATGGGCAATTTGGAAAACTGTAATTAAAGAAAATGGCAGGTGGAACACTTGTTACTCAGATTTAATCCACCTGAACAAAGATACATCCTGCAAAGACATTGTGGTTAAGCCTTAAAAAAAAAGCAAATCTTGTTTTATTTCTCAGAATTACTTGACCATTGTCCTATTAGCTAGGAAAAGAATGTCAGTTTGGTCTAGTCGTTAAGTGGCTGGATATGTTTTCTGCCTTGAGTTATTTGTAAATGATAATAAAGGTGGGATACACATTAATAAAATAAATAAAATAAAAGTGTTAAAATTTAAATTCAATTCAAATTCAATTCAATTCAAACCTTTATTGTCAATGCACAACATGTGTACAATGAGATTGGATGAGCCTCCCTTAGTGCAGCCACCCAAATACAAAATACATCTCAATACTCATAAGTGAAGAAAGAAAAAAAACCCTAACCCAATAGATCATACTAACAGACACACAATCCTATATACATATATGTGCATAACATAACATTATATTATATTGCACCAGTGTAGACATGTTGCACATTGTGCTGGCCCTGCAAGTCTATCATACTAAATAGTTATGGTGTTATGTTGCATTTAGAAGTCTGACAGCCCACGGATAGGATTTCACATTTCATTAAAAGATGAAATGTGAAAGATGCACTTCAATGCTCTTTCTGAAAAGAGAGTACCTGTAAATGCCAATCATAACTCAAAAAAGTGTGCAAGCCTCAATGTAGAAGTGAAATAGAGGACTGAAAGATGCAGATTTGGGCACCTATAGAAGAATCTCCACCTATAGCAGATCCTAAATATTTGGATACTTGATACAAGGGTAGTCATTGTTTAAACATGCTGGATCTTGAGTATGAAACTAAGACTGTAAATTGTGCTTTGAAAGCAAATAACATAAACAGTACTGTGTAAGAGTAATGGAAGCAGAATGCCTTTGATAAGTTAGTAGCTTTACTGCATTTGTTTGTTTATTAGATTTGTGTGCTGTCCATCTTGTCTAGATTTTTGCACCAGTTTAAGCTTCCATGCACTTTTCCAGAGACAGAATGCAAAGAATGTGTATAAAATACACCAACATATGGTTAAGAGTAGCAGCACTTAGACTTATACACCACTTTACAGTACTTTTCAGACCTCTCTAAGCGGTTTACAGAGTCAGCATATTGCCCCAAACAATCTGGGTCCTCATTTTCCCACCTCAGAAGGATGGAAGGCTGAGTCAACCTTGAGCCTGGTGAGATTCGATCTGCCAAATTGCAGGCAGCCGGCAATCAGCAGAAGTAGCCTGCAGTGCTGCACTCTAACCACTGTGCCACCAAGGCTCATATGGCCACAACTATAACATCAAGTGTAATTGTATAGATGTATTGCTCACTTCCACCACCAGTTCCAAAAGCAATGCTAAAATAGAAAGGATTCCAAACTATGAATCTGCTCTTTCAATGGAAGTTTGTATTGTATTAAAAGAAGTTTGTATTGTATTAAACAGGTTCTTTTTTTTTCTAATGAATAACCATGGAATTGTTTTATATGAATTTAATTTCAGCTTATTTATGGTAATTGAAGACAATTTTTCTACCAATACCTTGTGTAGTAAATGTTTATTCATTTACATTTATTTGTATAATACTCTTCATTTTACAGTAAAGAGACAGTAGGAAAAAATATAATACAAATTTGCATATGATGTTGAACACAATAAATGAATATTGGTAACAAAAATAAAAAATCAATAGACTTGTTGAGTAGAATGTATACAAAACTATTAATAAATAGATAAAGAATATTCATAAATCATATTAGCCAGATGAACCACTCTAAAATGTTTTGGATAATAAATAGAATATAAAAAAAGGTAAACTCACGAAACATATTTTAACAATCAAGGCATCATCAGAAAGAAAAGTCTCTTCCTTGTAATATCATACACTAGATATTTGGAGAAGAGCCCTATATGATGGTGTCAAAAAAATTGAGACTGATTATTTCAGTCTACAAGATTCCACTGATCAGAAACATGAGTATAATTAATATTTTAAAAATGATAAAATATTGAAATGTTTCCAGTCCAGCTCTATTTATCTGGAATAGCTGGAATAGTTCCACTCCAATTTGTTACTGCGTAGTAGTAGCAATAGCCCTTAGACTTATATACCGCTTCACAGTGCTTTACAGCCCTCTCTAAGCGGTTCACAGAGTCAGCATATTGCCCCCAACAATCTGGGTCCTCATTTTACCCACCTCAGAAGGATGGAAGGCTGAGTCAACCTTGAGCCGGTGAGATTTGAACCGCCGAACTGCAGCTAGCAGTCAGCTGAAGTAGCCTGCAGTACTGCACTCTAACCACTGCGCCACCTCGGCTCTACACAGTACTAAGTACCTAAACATGTGCTTTTTTTCTTCACTGCTGCATTTTACCCTGTGTAAAACACAGGAACATTTTAGACAATACTGGAACAAACCTGAGAATATCATATATACATTTATACAGCATATAAATTCTATATAGAATAAATTTTATATAGAATTTATATGCTGTATCTCACAATACAAAATGACTATAGTGACTTACAGTGCATAAATACCTTTACACTTTATTCTAATGCATGTGGCTAATTGGGCCTACACAAATATTTCAATCCTTTTATTTTTCTTCTAGCATTCATCTTCTGTGTACCTTGTCAATTAATAAATCCAAAACAATTAACTCTCTGTAATTCTGTATTTGTTTTGTGGCTATCTTCCGAAAGCATATTTTAAAATTGCGTATGATTTGAATACTGTAGTCATCACTGATTACTCGAAATATATTGGACAACAATTAGACATTTATTTCTGTTTACTGTGTCAAGTCCGCAAATAATTTAACGAAGAGCCCATTATTAAAGTTAGAAAACAAACAGAAGTAACAAATGTCTTTAACTTGTAGAGTAATAACTTCTGATTAAATTATTGGTGCTTCCATAAAATTCAGAAACTTTTCCATCTCATAATTTTATCTAAATAGGCACCATTTTGGGTAATGGATAGTTTAAAATTCATAGGTAAGAAGATATGATAAATAATACAGAAGAGATCATTATTCATATTACCATTGGCTCACATCAAGCTGCCAATATGCATTACATTTTATTTGGCATATGACCGTATTCTGCTTTTCATAATATGTTCCTGTTAGTTATGAAACTGAAATATTTTTATGTTATTTAGACATCTGGTTCAGCTATAATTGAGTAAAATTAATACTCTTCCTATAAGCACAAAACTGCTTGGAAGTCACAGTTCATTAAAAGAAGATGTATGTTATGTTTGAAAATTCATTCTAATACAACTATCGGGCTTTCTATTTCATATTTCATTTATACCACTGAAAATAGCTGACAGATTTGTGGCTTGCACCAGCCATCTTATTCAACCATGGCATTATTTATGTAATGCAGTAATACATGAAAAGAAAAGTTTTGCATTTGTGTTATATTATTCAAAGTTATTTCAGTCAGGGTACCATCATTTTTAGATAGAGTTTGTCAATACTCTCCACAGAGGAAATCAAATTTCCTCTGAGGAAATCAAATTTCAAATTCATATAAATGAAGAAGGAAATAGTATGCATTCATCTCTATACCTACAGAAGTCTTTTAGAATTTAGATAACAATAAGCATTTTTTGAACACTTCAAGAAAACAGAGCTACCGTGACCAAAATTCATGTTCATGTATTTCTTTGTAATTGGATAACTGAGCTGATGGATCAGTGAACAATTTATTACTTTTTATAGGATTATTTGTTATTATTTGTGAATATTAGCAAATCCTAGAATCTGTATTATGCATAATGTTAACAATGTAACAAATACATTTTTAAGGCAAAACACCATGGAGAACAATTATTATTCAATTGTAGCACAAGATCTTATTGTCTAAAGATTTGGCTCTGCTGTCTTGCTTGGGAGTCACAAGGAGCACACAGCTGTGGGGTTGATTTGTCCCTTAAAAGCCTTTTAATTAATCATAATGATGGAGTTTAGCTATTTTTGCCTCTTGTAAACATTTTAATACAGTTTTTATGTCTTGATACTTTACTTGTACACTTCTCAGAATTCCTCTGTGAGGGAGATAGGCAGTTTCAAATTTTGATACATAAACAAATAGCAATAGCAATAAACTTATATGCCGCTTCACAGTGCTTTACAGCCCTCTCTAAGCGGTTTACAGAGTCAGCATATTGCCCCCAATAATCTGGGTCCTCATTTTACCAACCTCGGAAGGATGGAAGGCTGAGTCAACCTTGAGCCAGTGAGACTGGAACTGCCAAAATGCTGGCAGTCGGCAGTCAGCAGAAGTAGCCTGCAGTACTGCATTCTAACCACTGCGCCACCACGGCTCATGGTGAATACCCGAATACCTTACAACTTCATGGATATATTCTTAGAAACCCATTGGGATAAAAGTTGTTACATTTTTGTATCTCAAACACAAGCATATTTTTGAATGTAGAAGTATTTTTTTGTATAGAAATAGTTCAATGAACTGAATATTTAAGTAATAGATTATTACGATGTTGTCATCTTTTATTTAGAAAACTTATTTAAGAAGGTGACAAAAGGTTAGTGTTTAATGTTGCTTCTAATCTTTCATCCTTTTCTATTTACTATTGATAATCTCAGCAGATTCCTAGAAGGCAATAATAACAATAGGACTTGTGTTCGCAACCTAATGTTGCTAGCAAGTAATCTCTAATGGTTTCTCCAACAAAGATAAAACATGAAATAATATAAAATATATGTTAAAGCATCTTTTTAAAAAAAACAAAAACAGGCATCATATATCCAGCTTTCAGAGTGAAAACAATTCTGCTGACCGTGAAGAAAAATAGAGATATAAATAAATTCTGTCAAAGATCTTTCTTCATCTATTTGTTTCAATAGATGCAATTTTGTTCTATGAAATTTTATATATTGCCACAATACTTTTTTATACAGCAGCATTCCCTTATCTATAACCTTCCCCCAGAATGACAAATATTCATTATAAGCTTGTGTTTGAGTGTGTGTGTGTGTGTGTGTGCTTATAGTCTTCTATTATACTGGAGCAATTGAATACAAAGTTCAATATGTTAAAAGAAATAGGTTAGAGGAGTCTACTAAAACTTCCATCATTCTAAAATAAGTATCAAAAAATTCTCCAGTATTCCATTTTATTTGCATATGAGATTATACCAAGTAGTGCCCATCTCCCTGCAAAAGATGAAAAATATAGTATGGTACTATCGTTCTTTCCAGCAATGGCTTTTTCCCTCCAGTTAGGTTCATGGAAATATATTTAGGCAAGCACAGTGAGACTTACTTTTTTAAAAAAACAAAATCAGATTGAAATAATGTACATAATTTTAAACATGCCGTTTTTAAGAGAGTGTGTTGACATGAAAGAAGTTATTTAAAAAACTCTTCTGAACAGCTGAAATAGTCTAAATTATAAGTGGAATTGAATAATTAATGAGATTGGATTCAAAACTTATATTATGGATTTTATACCATGGTATTGTTTCTTGGATAGAATAGCATCTGTTTATGGAACTGATAATTTAGTTTCATTCCACCACCTGCGTAAATCTCAGATCTGTTCCAGGAGGTTGGCAGATTTGCTGGAGCAAATTTGGAATATGAGAGAAGAGCAAAGGAAAATCATCTCTCTCTCTCTCTCTCTCTCTCTCTCTCTCTCTCTCTCTCTCTCTCTCTCTCTCTCTCTCTCTCACACACACACACACACACACACACACACACACACACACACACACACAGGAATAGAATAGAATAGAAGAATAGAATAGAATAGAATAGAATAGAATAGAATAGAATAATGGACATCTGACTGAACTGATACAATTCACTTAGAAAGATTTATTACATCTATCAAAACAGAGAATCAGTGTGGTGTAGTGGTTAAGGCACCAAGCTAGAAACCAGCAGACTGTGAGTTCTAGTCCTGCCTTAGGCATGAAAGCTGGCTGGGTAACTTTGGACCAGTCATTTTCTTTCAATCCAATCCCCCTCATAGGATTGGGGGGGGGGAGTAGGAAGAAGTATCATTATGAATGTTCACTGTCTTGAGTTTTTTAATAAATAATAAATCAAAATCAAAATATTTTTTTCAAATGATGCTTACAAAACTGAGCATGAGTATTGATTAATATCCTTTGCATTTGATGTTATAAACAATAACAGAAGATAAATGAATTCTTGTGGTGATAATTGTGATATATTTTATTTTTTGTTCTTTCAAATAAGTAAGCTATACAGAAATATAGGTACATTAAATGCAGATGCTAAACCAAGCATCTTTAATTGAATTAGTACTAGGATTAAAATAGATGAATTGCTTTTGGGAACTAGGGATTATAGTAGCATAGAATGGGCATACATATCTATTCACTGCCTAAAGTGGAAGGATGGAAGGCTATATAAATTTTTAAAATAAATAAATAAAATATTTTTAAATAATCTGAGATCTTTGACTTGTAGTTTCCACCTCTAAAGTTCAATTAGGGATTTTTCTAAAGTAGGCAAATTAATCAGAAAGTTAGGATTAATATGGTTAACATGCTATTTCCAAAAGACTTGGAGTTTGAAAAGGAATTATACTGGGAATGGGGAGTGGGGGTGGAAAGTAAGACAGAACACACCTAAGTCACAAGGGAATGGAAACCATATTAAAGAGATGATGAGCTATTGATCTCCTGGGGGAATCTTCTGAAAACTCCATCTGAAAATGCTGTAAAAAAAAACAGAGAGAGAGAGAGAGAGAGAGAGAGAGAGAGAGAGAGAGAGAGCGAGCGCATAGCCTGCCGAAACTATCCAGCATCCTGAAACAAATTAAAACATTTCTTTCTTAGGCTTATTCTCTTCCATACTGAAAGGTTGATTTTGTGTGTGTGTGTGTGTGTGATGGAAGAGCAGAGAAGGAACAACTGAATGGCTTATTGACTGTCCTGATGACTGTATTGAGAAACTGGAAATACTTGATGGGGCATCTGTTTTGGGGTATCCACCATTTCTATACTGAAGGCATACCGTCAAATTTGATAAAGGGCAAATTTTTACCCAAAGATTCAGATTCCTTCAATGTTTTTTTTACTCTTTCACATATCAATAAATGGGGCTACATTGTGAAAAATGAATGCAAGCAGTGAATGTGTCATCCGAGAATTATCTTCCTAGTAGTTCTAGAAAATTGTTATCATCTCTATTTTTCCTTTTATTGACAATGAGGTCCTTGAGACAAATTCTTAAAATGTTCTGGAAGTAGCTGGGTCTTCAAAATGATGCTGTGGCTGTAAGCAGTTCTTGTTGTCTCATGCTTTTAATTATCCCATTTATTCTTATTAATTTATCTCAACAATTGTAGCTGGTTTTCTTTTATGCATCTGCCTTTCTCTCTTGGTAGAAACTAGCTTTCAAATATTGCAAGGGTGTCTCTTAATTGCTTTGATAAGGATGGGGGAGAGCGGGATGGAGCCCATTAAATGGCTCGTGT
Source organism: Thermophis baileyi (assembly GCA_003457575.1). Classification (NCBI taxonomy): domain Eukaryota; kingdom Metazoa; phylum Chordata; class Lepidosauria; order Squamata; family Dipsadidae; genus Thermophis; species Thermophis baileyi. The sequence continues at coordinate 3,387,176 of QLTV01012186.1, read as the reverse complement.
GATCTGCTGTCACCGGGGGGGTGGTGATTTTATTATATTATACTATATTAATTTATTTGATTCTTTTTATTAGTTTTATTGTTTTAAATGTGGTTTTATGTACTGTAAGCCGCCTTGAGTCGCCATGGGCGAATAGGCGGCAATATAAATTACATAAATACATAAATACATAAATATCCCACATAATTCAAATATGTGAGTTATTGAGATCAGTTAAACTGGTCTTCAATCAAGGGACCATCACCTCCATTATGGCAGCACTTGTTACAACTGCTGCAAAATGGCATTTGTTCACCCAACATGCCATATGGCTACTTTTATTAAATACTGCCAGTCGGCATGCTAAATGTGAAGATCCAGCTGCAGGTTGATACATAAACAATGAAGGATGGGTCCCCTTCCTTATTTCTTTCATTTTTATTTTAACAATGTTCTCCAACCCCTTTTATGATCGAACAGAATGCATAGGATGAAGGTGTCTCCATGTTCATCTGACTAATAGAAGAAGGCTATGAAAGTGCCTTTTAGACATCTGCTAAAGGCTATCCAGGGGCTATGTAAGAGCCGAGGTGGCGCAGTGGTTAGAGTGCAGTACTGCAGGCTACTTCAGCTGACTGCTAGCTGCAGTTCGGCGGTTCAAATCTCACCGGCTCAAGGTTGACTCAGCCTTCCATCCTTCCGAGGTGGGTAAAATGAGGACCCAGATTGTTGGGGGCAATATGCTGACTCTGTGAACCGCTTAGAGAGGGCTGTAAAGCACTGTAAAGCGGTATATAAGTCTAACTGCTATTGCTATTGCTATCCAGAGATAATTCGGTATCAAAATGCCAGTAGTTCATTGTGAGAAGGAGCTAGGGAGCAGCTTATACTCAAGTTTGGCCCTACAAGAGCTCCAACCAAAGCAGCCATGCACAACAAAGATCAATACGCAATCCATAGATATAATTACATAGAATTTTAATACTTGCTAAATAACAGCTAACCTAAACCAGAATGGAACATTCAGCTCTCCTTGTGGTTCCACTAGAGGAGGCTAATATATACACTTTCTGAGAATTCTTGTGCCCCTTAACCATAGATTAATGTGAAATCCAAAAAGAATTAGGCACACAGTAGATCACTAAATCACATAATCACTTGTGCAGGTAGAAAGAAGTCAAGAATTTTCTGAATAGTTTACACAGAAGAAAAGTCAGACTTGTACAGAATATGTAATATAGTTCCCTGCTGTAATTTTCTCAGATCTTGGTACTGCATACACCTTGTTAACAGACAAGTAAATAGATTCCACTAGGATGAAATTTGTAATAAAACTGCACTACATCATTCAAGACTTTAATAGATGATTGAAACAATATTTTTTTACCAGACTGAAGGCGTTTGGATTGTTACATTATTTCATGGGCAGATGTCCTAAGTATTTGGAGGGGAGGAAAGGGGGCGTGTTAAAACGATGCAAAATATATGAGTCCATGTCATCCGTACAGGAAACACTGTATTTTCCATGTTTTCTATTGTTGTGATTATTAGTATTTGGGGTTGTGTACATTTTCCGCCTTTAAAGCCTGGTGCTTCCAATTTTTGCTTATATTTCATATCTTTGATGTATCTGGCTTCAGAATTAGAAAGAGGTTTGTAGATTATAGAAGTCCTTGGACTCTCATGTCTATGTTTATTTAACAACTTATTTTGCTTGTTTTGAAGCCAAAAGATGTATAATGATCTTAATAACTTAGGAATATTCAGCACCGAAATAATAGTCTAACCACCACCCATGTTGTTTAAAAAGTATTAGCCTTCTGCAGCTATCCATGCATTGAGCTCAGATCAGTGGTGGGATTCAAATGAATTTACTGCCGGTTCTGTGGGCATGGCTTGGTGGGCGTGGCAGAGGAAGGATACTGTAAAATCTCCATTCCCTCCCCACTCCAGTGGAAGGTTAATGCAAAATCCCCATTTCCTCCCGATCAGCTGGAAAACTCCATTCCCACCCCACTCCTGGGGGAAGGATATTGCAAAATCTCACTTCCCTACCCACTCTGGGGCCAGCCAGAGGTGGTGTTTGCCGGTTCTCCGAACTACTCTAAATTTCCGCTACCGGTTCTCCAGAACTGGTCAGAACCTGCTGAAACCCACCTCTGGCTCAGATGTCTGCAAGAAGAATATTTTCATGTGTGTAACTGATCTGCTGGATTCCATACAGGCAAGAAACCTGATAATGGAAGATCCCAGCTTAGGAGGAAGATAAGACTGGTCTAGTGGTTAAGGCACCAGGCTAAAAACCTGGATATGGTGAGTTCTAATCCCACCTTAGACATGAAGCTAGCTGAGTGACCTTGGGCCAATTATTTTTGTCTCAGCCCTAGGAAGTAGGCAATGGCAAAACCACACCTGAAATCTTCCCAAGCAAACCTCAACAGCAGTTGCCAGGAGTCGAGGCTATCTCAAAGGCACACATGCACACAATTTGCATACACACATGCAAGCAGACATCCAAATCAAATACCTGAATATGAATATTCTGCTACATGTTTTACAGCTGCCTTCTCTCAAGTTAAAAAAAAAAGATATTGTAACAGCATAGACACTCTTTGACCTAACTCGAACTTCCTTCTTACTATAGTTAGTTGTTTCATAGCAACCAAAAAACTATTTTCTCTTCCCCCTCTTCTTTTTGTCTGAATTGCACTCATCCACAAATTTAGTTTTTATTTTGAAAAGTGTCAATTTCCAGACAAATTGAGTTTACCGTTTCTTCCACACAATTGCTGTCAGATCCTGACAGGAGTTAGAAACAGCTGGGCAATAGGTTTGAAAAGATTTTCACAAAGGAAGAAAAAGAGCAAGAGGATGGATTTGACAATATTATATCACAGGTACATGGAAATACACAATACAGAACAACATGATGATGATGATGATGATACAGTTTTATTAAAAGTAAGTTAATAAATTATATAAATCAAATTGGATGCTGATGAATCCTTTTTTTTTTTTTTTGCACTCTTTCAGCTTGGCCTGGTAGAAAATGCATTGAATATTTTGCTTATCCTTAGCTCTAAGTTAAAGAATATGGACGAAAATACCAGCTTATTGGATAGAAGATTTCTACATACTACTATATTTAGGGAGGGTCTATGTCAGTGCTATAAAGTCATTTGTAAGCCTATAAATACATCTATACATCTGTATGTATGTGTTTGTGTGTATTGTAAGTACAGTTTATGTTTTGAATTCATTTGCAAATTGTGTTTGTGAGTTCCTTGGTGGTCTCTGAGTTTGGTTGTTTTCTTGCAGATGTGTCATTACCCAACTAGGTAACATCATCAGTGTACTGAAGGTATTATCTAATTGGGTAATGACGCATCGGAAAACAGACAAGCTCAGAGACCACCAAGGACTCCTCATTTCAACCCAGAGTTACAAATATTTTCTTCTCTTGGTTAATTGTGTTTCTGTTGTAAAGTGGCAGAGAAAATATTGCATGTGTGGCCTCCAACCTCTCTCCATATGTTTGTGGATTCCCACTTGTAATACAGTATTTCCTACTTTTTATTATTCTGTTTTTAATTTTCCTGTCTTGGTGTAAGTACTGCAAGTATGACAAAGTTGCTATGCATTCCTAAACTATACCATACTAACTAAATTATACTAGGACCATATCGTGTTGGGTTTTTTTCTTCCTTTCTTTTATCCTACTTAAGTTTTCCAGGAACTAAATTGTTCATTTGAACCTCTTAGTAATCTTACTTAATCTCACATAATGAAAAACTTTACTTGATAGATTTTTTTTTTAGCAAATTCATTTAACTTTGGCTGTTATGTACAAGTGTCTTGAATTGAGGAAGTTAGCTGAATAATGCCTTACTTGGTGTCATTAAAAGAAACTTGTGAGCACTATTATTTTTATCACAATTAGAAACAATTGTTATATACATCTAGAAAACATGAGTGTTTCATAAAATCAAGAACGGGCCGTGCTGTGTTTAGCATACATAATGAAATATTGTTGAAAGTGACTATAATAAGGGCAATAATAAACTGAATTATATTTAGTACTATCTGTCCCTAAATACCAAATTGTGTTTTAAATATTAGCTAAGGCTCCATACACCCCTGTGGAGTAGGTAATTATCACTGCTATAACCATTTTGCATATGAGACAGAAGAGATTAATGACCCTGTATGTTACAAATAGGAAATGAAGCAGACTGTTTATGTAAGGAGGTTCAAATTTCCTTTTTAATGAGATTTTTATGAAGGCCTTGGAATATTTTAAGTTGTGAATCTGTCCTTCCCCTACCTTTTTCTTTTGAATTGGTAATTAAGAGAGGTGGGTTTGTGAGCTACAGAGTCCTTGTAGGTTGTTATCAATTTATGTAAATATTTCTAATTTCATTAAGTACTGTTAAAATCTTTTTAACCACTGTTGCTTTACTCTCACATTAATGGTTCAGTTGTGCATTTATACTGAAACAAATACAAGAGTCCAGCTTAGTCAATTATTCCAATTTTGTAGAATTTCACTTTTTTTTCCGGTCACCTCATTTCAATGTTAACTCAATTCTAATAATTTTCTTTTTTTCACCCAACAGACTTTGATAGCAATTGGTATAATTTTTAAAAATAAGTACATAAATAAATATGATATCTATGCCTATGGTGATGTTGATGTCTATGTCTAGATATAGAATAGAATAGAATAGAATTCTTTATTGGCCAAGTGTGATTGGACACACAAGGAATTTGTCTTGGTGCATATGCTCTCAGTGTACATAAAAGAAAGGATACATTCGCCAAGAATGTATAAGGTACAACACTTAATGGTAGTCATAGGGTACAAATAAGCAATCAAATCACATTAGAAAACAGTCAATATAAATCGTAAGGATACAAGCAACAAAGTTACAGACATGCAGTCATAAGTGGGAGGAGATGAGTGATAGGAACAATAAGAAGACTGATAGTAATAGTAACTCAGTGAATAGTTTGACAGTGGTGAGGGGATTATTGGTTTAGCAGAGTGATGGCGAAAACTTT
>QLTV01012186.1:3342125-3381532 GCA_003457575.1 Thermophis baileyi | reverse complement strand
TGTATATGTATATGTATATGTATATGTATATGTATATGTATATGTATATGTATATGTATATGTATATGTATATGTATATCTACTTTGAACCCCACTCTGTTGGATCATCTATTATTACTGTCATAGGTTCAATGTAACAAGCATACACAGTTTCCTTCTTAGCTTTTTATTATCTCTTTGAATAAAGTGTAAATGTGGTTTATCTCTATGTGTTTATTGATGGCTGATTCTTCTGAATGCCAAGCTTTCTGGAATTCCTGAAATCCATATCCATATTTTATAGTATTAGCTTCTTTAAGCATTATTTCTCCTGTACAGTATAGGAGAGGAATAATAAATAAACAGTAAAAGTGAATCTTTACATAATATGTAAGTGACCTATTGCAGTTACAAGTTATCAGAGGTTATGTTCAGGTCATCATCTCAAATTTGTGGTTTTTAATATCTTATTTTAACTGCATACATTTAGAAGTTGGTTGCCCAGTTTGGAAAAATCAGCTTCAGTACAACTGTCAGACCACTTTGTAGATGCAGTCAACAATGCAATAGATTGTTTCTGATTCTACTTGTTAAATTAGATTAAACAGCAAAATTAAACAGGTGATATAAAGAAAAGCTCAAATTTGGCTAATTGAAAACTATAATCACCATAGTTTTTTATTCAAGAATATCTCAAACACTGAGCCATAATTGTAATACTTCCTAAAAAGATACTGAAAAAAAATCTAACCTAGCAAAAACTAATATCTAGTAACTTAATGCAGTGTTTCTAAAACTTTTCATTACTAACACCCCCATTTTTATGATATAATAATTAAGTCATTTTATGATATAATAATACTATTTCATTGAGTTAGGGTTAGGCAAGAAATACAGTATACCGTATTTACTATTTATTTTTTAATAATCACATTGTAATGTGCATATTAACCAAAACAATGAGAACTTCACAACTTTATGAAATGAAATTATTTCATTAGAAATAAAAATGAACTTTAAAACTATATTTTTATTGGCAAGAACAAGCTAACTTACTTTGCATAAATCCTTCAATCTGAATTGACATTTTTGAGGCAGCCATTTTCATATACTACTTACAGCTTTAGCCATTTCAGTTGCATTAAGAGCCTCAATACACAAAATACATTACATTTTAGTCAAAGCAAATTACAAACTTTATGAACATTTTTGACAGCAATGGGTTTTTGAGGATAAATGTTTTTTAAAATAGATAGCTGTGTATAGAAATGTCAGAAAGTAACATTCTATTATACCAATAATACCTTATGGAATGCAATATTGTTGGCATTTCAAAAAACTTTTGTGCCTCTGCTATAGAAAGGAAGGAAACAAAAAATCGATTTGTAAGTTTAGCAATATTCAAAAGTTTTTACTCAACTACCATGCCTAGGGCAATTTTGTGACTTTCCATAAGAGGATATAGGTTTCATAACCACTGCTGTAATGTGCTAAGTATTATATCATTGCAGTTTCTACCAGGGAATATTGAAAATGTGAATTATTAGAACTCTCACTATCAATCTCGAATCTCAAATTGGTGAAAGCTTCTTGAGCTTCTTGACCCATTACACTTGTAAAGAATATACTGTATCAAATACTGCAGCTTGACCAGATTTTGCTAATTTGTCATTATTTACTTACACTGTTAATCACTTTATTCACTTAGTCTATAACAGGGGTGTCAAACTCAATTTCATTGAGGGCCGCATCAGGGCTGTGGTTGACCTCGGGGGGCCGGGAGGGCATGGTTCACTGGGTGGGCATCGCCAGCTTGATGCCACTCACTGGGTGTTGCTGACTGGGTGGGTGTGGCCAGATGGGTGGGCGTGGCCAGCTTGATGCCACTCCCCAAACTGCTGGCATGTTTCCTCTTTGTATTGGGTAGACCGGGCCGAAGCCACGCTGGCCCGATGTTTCCTCTTTGCATTGGGTAGACTGGTCCAAAGTCATGCTGGCCCGATGTTTCCTCTTCACATTGGGTAGACTGGGATGAAGCAACGTGGGTAGACCGGGACGAAGCAACGCAGATAGTCCAGGATGAAGTGACGCGGGTAGATCGGGCCGAAGTGACGCAGGTAGACCGGGATGAAGTGATGCGGGCCGGCCCCTTACATTTTCCAGGATGGCTCTGCGGGCCATATCCGACATTGCGGGCCAAATCCGGCCCGTGGGCCTTGAGTTTGACACCCCTGGTCTATAACTATATAAGTGTATAGACGCCACACACACAGAAACCAAAATAAAATTTAATTCATTTGATTTACTTGGTTTTTCTATCTAACAATTTATGCCAAAGTCAACATCATTAACTTTACAATTTGAGCCCAACATTCTACACTGATTTTGCCACAATACTCCAACTCCGCAACTCCTCCAGAAGCCCTAATGGTTTCTTGCTCATTTTCCAGTTGTGTACCTTCTACAATGATAATCAGCTCATGGTTTGTTCAAATATTTGTTTAATTAATTTTATGCCACTCACCCAGAATACTTGCAAAATAGAATTTTTAAACAGCTGACGAATGCAAATAATAACATCAAGGCATTTTAGGGTTTTTTTCCACAGCAATTGAAGAATTATGGTAAGACTTTCATTTTACTCCAGTTATATAAGGGTCCTTATTATTTTGTTCCATGTGCAGCTATCATGGTGATCTTTCAACAACTATCCAATTTTTCTTTACTATCTTTAATTGATATCTGAAAAATAAATTGAGTTGGAAACTTAATCTAACCAGAAATACATGTTTGATGGTAACCTCTTTCAAATTCAGCATTAAGTCTATTAACTAAAAATTCAGATATTTTGTTTAAATACTTTATTAGTGTTTTATTGCATTTTTATATTTTATTATTTTTTTCATTTTAATATATGTTAATGCTTCATCACTAACATATAACATTAACATTGTTATTTGTCCTAATCCTAAAAGTGAAAGGTGATGATGATGATGATGATTGTTTTTTATACACTAACTCTTTTTCTAAGGAATGCAGTGTCAGGAAAAAAACAGACAAATGATATGGCATTATTAGAATAAATGTTACTTCCATTTATACAGTAAAATAAGTTTTTCTTACTAAATTCTTGCTACTCATCCCCAAGACTCCACCCATTCTCAATTCAGGAAATAGGAAGATTGCATCATGCACATTTCAGTGCAAAATACCATGGAGTAACTACCCTGCGGTAGTTAAATCAGGCTAGAGAAAAGGCATGTGTATAGATAGTAAAGACAGTATTCAGTTTAATTTCAGAGATTTATGTAATCAACTATTACATGTCCATAGCAAGATTACAGTATTACTGAAATTCATGAGCTGTGCCCCCCCCCCTTCTATCTCTCTCTCTCTCTCTATCTCTTTGCAACATGTTTGGTTTTAATTAACAATCAGTCTTTTAAATTCTTGATCATTGAATGAGCCTCTATTTGACTATCCCTTAACAGGGATTACAGTATATGTGTGCAAGGTCTTCAAACATGTGCATTTTTGATTCATCTGCTAATTGTTCAGGTCCTTGGGGGAGGGGAAGGCATAAAGCAGCAGAGCACTGGATTTCCTGATTAATGCTGTTGTGTGCTGAGACACACAGGACTCAGAAGAGAGCGGTTAGGCTTCTCCAGTCCCAGCTGAGAATATGGTTCCATTATCTCCCAGCTGCATAGACAATCCATAAGGGCCTGTTCTGCCTGGTTGATCAGGGAAGGAGAAGCACTGGCTGAGAGCTGAGATCTTTGTTTGATTTGCTGTAACATGTAAAAGAGAAACTGGGACATAGTACTTTAGAGTTCTGCAAGTACCAGTTTTTCCTTTGGAGCTGCACGTGAATGTGATTTTGCCTGCTACATTTAATGTTCTCCTCCACCGGACTTTGTGGAATTTAACAGGCAAGATAGAAGGTAATCTGTAACTTTCTTTGCCTGTGTAGATGTGAGACAATTGATTTATGTAAGCAGATAAGTTAAAACCCATTTTTACAATGGATTTGTATGTGTGTATGAGAGAGAAAGTTTTACAGAATTGCATTATTTCGTGTTTTACTTTATAACATGGTTTGCATGTTTTCCATTCCAAACAACATCTGGATGGTCTTTTTTTTTTACCTCTGTTATTTATAAAGTAAAAAGGAACTGACATTAAAAAAAACATCTATTTTTGCAAATAGAAGAATCAGAAAGGCTTTGGCATGTAAACAGTCTAACTCCCCTAAAATAATATTAAACCTATTTCAGATTGAAGGTGGTAAAACATTGATAAACTTAATTGTTTTGATCAATACTATATATCGGTAGCTAAATGTCAGAATAGTTATTGCATGTGTGTGTGTGGTAGAGTGTGTGTGAAACTGGGAACCATTGGTACAGCTGGAAAATATTTTACTGTATAAAACTACTAGCGTTTGTTGATTTCTATGATGTGAATTTTACAGCTAATTGTAATAGGCATATAAATGTTCTAAAACACAATGGTCAAAATAATAGTGTAACATGACTCTTGTGTTTCATCTGCAATTAACAGTCCATGTGGGTAATTGATTTTTTTTAAAAATGTGTCTTGTGCATTTCCTTAGATTTTCTTCTGTTTCTCAACGGTAGTTGACCCTAAAATATGTGGTCTACTTATGTACTCAGTTCTGATACCGGAACTCAATTTGGTGAATAGAGTTCTAATTTAAGCCATCCCTGTTGAAAAAACCAACATTTCAACTAAAGAAGTTGAATGAAACCATGTGGTGTCTTTTTCCGCCTTTCTTGAATAGGCAGTAAGTTTCAAAGAGAGCAAAATCACAGGCTGTGAAGTATGAAAGTGCCTTACTGCTGAGGATAGAGTATGTTCTCATTAGGTTTGGTTGATGTGAATTGTGTGTGAGAGAGCAGAATGCTGCAATAGATAGTTAGCAATAGTTGTAAAGAAAACATTCTTCTAGTCTTGGGAGTAAAATAAAGGAATTGTAAGTGGAAGAAATGGCTCACAATGAGTACAGTTTCTCTCTTTTTGCTTTCAAGTTATTGTGGCTTCCAGGTTTATATTGATGCTTCAGTTTAGACCTCTGTCTTCATGGAAAGTGCTGGTCTGAATTAAGTTTGGAAAATTTATAGAAAGATACTGAGTTTGCTCTTTTCAGCAAGTATGTGCATGTATGTAGGTATACTTATGAGAAAAAAGTGTAGTCCTGGTTCTAGAAATAAATCTGCACACGTTTTGCAAAAAAAGGCATATTAATATTTAGGTACTATTTTACTACTGTATTTGTTTAATGTCAGTTTTTGTTTAGGTTATATTTGTTAAGTGTATTTGTTATATAATAAATTCTAATTACATTAACATTGGACTGGGTGTCTATTGAGGAATAAATCCATCAGATTTAATCATGGAAATTATAGTTAGAAAACATGCATGTATAGGTTTCTATGTTATTTTCCTAGCCTTCACAAACCCGATTTCCCATTTTTGCCAATATCTGTGGTTTTCTGGTTATATGAATGAGAGAATGTAGGGTATGTGGGTGGGAATACTGCTAATGGTGACAAAAGCTGATAGAATGCTTTAGAGAGTACAAACAAAACTAATGACTTTTCAAAGCTTGTTTAAGCGTAATTTCTTTTAATGAAAGAGTGACACTGCTAGGGCTTTTCAAAGCATTTAGCCCAGTGACCTTAAAAACTTTACATGGCTTTCTAATTGCTTGGAACAATTTGAAGATCTATGCTTCTGACTGCCTCCATTGTTATATGAATGAAAATCTGATATAGGTAACAGCTGCAAAGAACCGCCCTAGAAAGCACTGAATAGCTCTGATGGGATTAAAAGCTATGCTGTTCACGTTGGAGACTGCCAGCAAAACCTTATTGTATCAGATAAAGGAAAACAGAACAATATTTGAATCAGCATCAAATACTGAGAAATGTATATCAGTGATTTGAAAGAAAACTGTTGAATCAGCAGAATTTCAGAATATTCTCCGCCATGGCAGGATCATATTAGCATGTGTATCCATATAAATCTCTGCAATAGCAGAAATAAATGTTTGCATATCTTAGTGGGAAAATGATCAAAGCAACCATTTTCAGATAATATAACTCTGTTATTATATGCTTGTAAAAACAACAAGCACTCTTGCCTTAAAGGCAAATACACTTATTATGGAGTAAAACATGGTATATGTCAATTCAAATAATTCAGTCTAGCCCACAATAGCTTACGCTGCATTTCTTATTCCTTTAAGATGCCACAATAATCATTTAGGTGGTAACTTTAACATAGGGAGAGGCTGGGGAATATGTATGGTCAAGAACAATGCTATTCATAGCGTTTTGTAAATTTTAACTTTTATCTAACATTTGGATTTCATATTCTGTTGCCTGCCATTCCTTTAAAAACACCACCACCTGAAAACCTGGGAGTCTGTATTGTTTGTCTTTATTAATCAACATTCCTCAGCATGTTGGCAATAAAATTGAAGGTGTGCCTGCTGGCTCCTGAGTGTACATTACATCACAGATGCCTATTTTTATTATTTTGTTCACAATTTAATATCGGCATTTGAAACTTTTAAATATAACAATGCTGCTCCCAAGAAACGTCTAATAGTTGTAGGAATTAGTCACAATCTACAATGGCCAGGGCTATAGAAATGGGTAAAGTAAAGAAGAGGACCCATGAAAAGGATAGTACATGCTTGATAACCTTCTCCTTAACAGCCGACTTGCTTTATGCCAAATAAATCGTTATTTTTAATGGCCAATTTCTTTACAGCATTATAGATACCTATTATATGCAACTCTCGGTAATTCTTACTGTTACTTACATGTTGGTTTTCAAAAGAAACTTGAATTCCGCACTTACAAGAGAAGCATCTCTCTTTATTTAAAGAAAAGCAGCACTCTGTTCTAGCCCTAGCTTGTTTTCCTTCTTTCTAATGTCAATGCAAATATGTGCATGACTTTTAGGTGTTGATCCACCTTAAAACAGCATGGTTGAGAATTCAGGACACAGAAGCACAATGAATTGTTGTTCTTTAATGTTTTGCACTTCAGTTCATTTGATTGAAAAATTCTTCTATTCTCAGCTAAGTGAACACCTAAGGAGCCCTTCTTGTATTAGAACTTGAATTTGTAAGAATTTGCATTTCAGTTATTGTAACGACTATGAGGGAAGAAAAGGATTTTTCGTTTATACTGTACCCAGGTTCTGTGGAAAAAAAAACCCCCATACTGTAGTTTAGTTTTATTTTTCAACAGCATATCAATATATTTCAAAGTTCAAGATATATATTACTTATGGAATTGATTTTGGAAATGATCTTTTACTCGTTCCTATGAAAAGAGGCTTTATTTTCACAGTTCGGTAAATCAGATTTGTTCAGAATTCTAGCTTATGGCAAACAAGTATCAAACTAGTTTCCATTACCAATCGTGCCTGCTTGCTTTCCTCCACAAGAAGATGAAGTTATATGAACCTCAAAAGCTCCCCTGCAGGGGTGGGTTCCTACCAGTTCGGACCGGTTCGCTAGAACCGGTAGCGACCCGCTAGTGATGTCATCCGAACCGGATCGGTGGTTGCCGGTCTGTGGGGGCCGCCATCTTTTTTTTAAAATTTTTTCAAATTAAAAATTTCTGAGCATGCTCAGAAGGTGACTTCCAGCACTGTGCATGCGGTTGCCATCTTTTTTTGGCTTTGTTTTTTTTATTTTTTTTTTTTTTTTTTTTGTANCCCCACCCAGTCACACGACCGCCAAGCCACTCCCACCCAGTCACATGGCCATCAAGCCACTCCCCCCCAGTCACATGGCCGTCAAGCCACTCCCACCCAGTCACATGGCTGTCAAGCTAAGTGGCTGGGTTTTTTTTTCCGTCAAGCCACTCCCACCCGGTCACTTGGCCGTCAAGCCACTCCCACAAAATTAAGCCACGCCCACAGAGTGGTAGTAAAAAAAATTGGAACCCACCCCTGCTCCCCTGTGTCTTGATAACCATGACAAGGAATCCGGGTTATCTTTCTTATCTATATCCCTTTGAAAAATTTTAGGAAATACAATTGTGTCTTCTGGGTCTTTTTTGGGAGAGAGGGATTGGGGAGAGAAAGGAGCTCCTGGTTTGTACATGGGAGTAAATAATGGCAGAGGACTTCTGTAGTCATTCCCTTGGGCTAAATGCTGTTCATTCAAGGTAGGCCATTTTAACTTGCCAGGATAAGCAGCCCCATCTGTTGTTCAGATGAAAGTACTCTATGTGTGTTACACCACTATCATCATCATCATCTCCATTTAATAAACCCATAATCCCTTGCGGGTTGGAGTCTGGGCAACTGAATGGAGCTGAGTGTTTACTGGCCGGATGCTCTTCCTGTGGCCAATGCAGAGTTATATTCAGCAGATATATTCTCATTGTGCCCAGAGAGAGAAATATCTGCCTCTACCTAGGATTGAACTCAGTCTTCTGATCGTGAGGCGAGAGCTCCATCTCTAGGCCACCACACCACTCATGTTACACCACTATGATTTATGTTAAATGTTGGACTTACAAGAAACAGAAACATGACTTACATTCATGTTAAAGCAGGAGAAGCTTCCTGGCTGACTTTGGGCCAGTCATTTACTCAGGGCAGTCTATCTCAGAGGACTGTTGCAAGGAAAAAACAGAAGGAGGAGGGCAAAGTGCATTTCCTTGCACTGCTTAAGAAAGATGGGCTAGGCATCTAATAAGACAAGGAAAACATTTTTTGTGTAATATGCAGAACATGATCATGAGCATTAGTTAGCACAGGGGTGTCAAACTCAAGGCCAGGGGGCCGGATCCAGGGTGCTTAGATCTGGTCCATGGGGCTGCTCTGGAAACAGCGAAGGACCAGCCCACAGTACCTCTGCCAGCAAAAATGCAGCTCATGAGGGCTGCATGCGCCCCCCCCCCGAGCTCCGTTTTCGATGGCAGAGGGTTTCAGGAGGCCACCGCAGCCGAAAATGGAGCTCAGGAGCCCGTTTTTGCTGGCAGAGCACTCGTGCCACCACAGGCGCCCCCCGATACAAGTGATGTCATGCTGGCCATGCCCACCCTGGCCACGCCCACCCCAGCCCCCGAGGTGAAACACAACCCTGATACGGTCCTCAATGAAATCGAGTTCGACATCCCTGAGTTAGCATATTATAAAATATATTAGCAAGGGCTACTATTTAATTAAGTTTAATTCTTTCTGCAACATTTCTAGAGGTTCAGAAAAACCACCTATGTCTTAGGGGTAACATAAACTCGGGGGGAAAAAGATCAGTTAAATACTCCAAGCCAAGTTTTTTCTCTTCTTTGCCAATTTGCATATTGTGGCTGTTATTTCTTGGATTTTTGCCATTTAACTCTTCCTGTTAATAGAAGACGTGATGGGTCTATGAAGACTTAGTGTTCAGTGGCATCCTGCCATTGCTTCCAGTTGTTGCAGATTGACAGCATGGAAGGACTGCTGTTCTCTTATGGGTTTATTCCATGTGCCAGTTTAACCAGTGGCTTGGACTACCTGGAGTCCACTTCAGTATGCATCTATTGTGTTAAACAAAAATAATAAAAGCAAGCACCCATATTTTTATTGGCCATGTCTGGGTTTGAAGCAAGCATCTCTCATGCTGCATGCATTTTCTTTTTTCTTTTTGTTCTTCCAAGAACTCACTTCATAAGATCCAAGTGAGGTGACAGAAAATACATATCCTGACTATATCATGCCCTCATTCTGAAGAAGGCATGGGCGAAAGGAAAAAGAGGAAGTTAATATGGGAATAGAATTTGAGGGGCTTAGTGCAATCATAAAGCTTGTGTCAGCCTTACTCAGCAGGGTTCTTTTGAAATTAGTTTTGGATTGGTTTTCAAATAAGAACATCAAAAGAACCTTGCTGGACTAGAGTTGAACAAGCAAAGTAAACAAGAAAATTTGGCGTGAAGCATTTGTACAGTCCAAAAATTAAGGGAATAGTCTGCATGGTTCATTTATTTCAAGTCCCTGGAATCCTTTGAAACCTGTAGTTGTTACAAGACCTTTCTTTACATGAGTTTATGGCAGACCTATTTCCCGAAGCATCAGATGTGAAAATGCTAATATATCTCTCTAGACTTTTATTTCTAAGCACAATTTACTTTGAATTATATCTGTAGAAATTAATAGAACATATGTTCCAAATGTATTTAAAGTTATATTACAAACATTTTTTGTCCCATGGAATGCATTATTGAAGTGTCTTACAAGAGGAGAAAGAAAAAGGGCATGCACATGCCTCTGTTGATTAAGATGATGGGCACTCAAAATTGTGATTTTCTGAAAGGGAACCCCTTCTTGAAGACAATAGCATTAATATAATGACTGATAAAATAATAAATATTCCATAGATTCCTACAAAAATATATATTTCTAGAATTGAATCAGTGTTATGAGCTACTAAAATGATTAGATCTCTCTCTCTCTCTCTCTCCTCCCCCCCCCTCCCTCCCTCCCTCCCTCCCTCTATTTTTGATGAGAATTACAAGGGCAAATAGTGTCCCTGATTATCCATGATATGATGCCATAATCTATCAAGCCAGGAGATAGTTAAATATTTTCTGTGATTAATACCGTATATGAACATCATTTACTTGTGTTTTGTAAATATGAATATGTTTGATGGGCAGTGGCCTACCAATTAAATGGAAGTACTGATTTAGGTTAACCTAGTAAGTCTTCTTTCTAGTGCTTCTGTTCTTTCCATCAAATAAATTAATTTTCATGATAACACACTTGTATACATAGCAGACTCCACATTCTTTAAACTATCGTGGGCAAATCTGATTTCTTTAGATTTGTAGCTCTGGATTGAGAACTTTCTATTGATTGCATTTTGTCTTGTGTTCTGAAACAATCACTCAAAATGTTTTCAGTATTGCTGAATATTTACCAACCAAGCATTTGTGCTGAAATGTCTAAAATAAAAGGTAAGGATCAGAATTAAGATCTCTATGCAGAAAATTGAGAAAAGGGTTAACACCCTTTCTCTGTTCACATGCTTGCTTTCTAAAAGAAGGAAAGACTGAAAAGATGTGTGTCCAAGTTAGAGGCTATGCCTAGAATGATATATTTTTTTTGGCAAGAAAACACTTGTGATTTAATGTTGAGAAGAAAGAATAAGAAGTCTTGCAAAGAAATAAGTTATCTGTTACGATGACAAACAAAATGTGATGGAGCTCAAACAATTAGGAAATCCCATTATCTCAGGCAATTCAAGAAGAAAGTCTTGAATCTTCTTGAATGAAGAAACTCAGAAAGTCAAGAAGGCAGCTTTAAGATTCTCCAGAAAGAAGCCCTTATATCAATGGGGAAGGCCTTTAAATATTTGGCAGAATGTTTGCTGCTGTCCAGTAAAATGTACTGGCACTGTAAACAAGATGTGAAGAAGGCCAAAAAAGCAAGCTCTGATTGTGACCGGATGAAATTCAGAGAAATCATTCCTAGAGAAATGAAAAGGATGTGTAATAGTGAGGAAAAAAAATATCAACAAAATTGCAGGAGCGGCTGTCATGTTTGCTGGTAAGTGGCAAAATAAATTACTATAAAACTGAAATAGCTTGCAGTGTAAAAAAGATATTTGGAGATATTGTCGCCTGTAGTGATTTTTGATGACTGATCACATTAATAGCATCACAATGCAACCTTTAAAACAGGCCGCTATTTTCTAGGAAATTATTAGAATCACAGTAGGAATATTAGAAAGTGTCGGTCATCTTTCTGGGCCAAATGCTTGTTTCATAGTTTTTACTAAATGAAAACAATTCAGTAAAGGAGAAGTTAGGAAAGTAAGTAATTGCATCCATGTATCTAATGCTGTTTTCATTAAAGTGTTGAATGCAGTTCTGAAAATTCAAGCAAAAGTGGAACACATATGTTGTAGAGGTTTATCAAAACAATCCTTGTTTCTGTGCATGTGATGTGTTGTGAAAAACACTACCTGGATTCCTTTGGTCCCTGGGAACCGAATATGACTCGTGGGAATCTCCATCTTTTTTTAATTAGTTGTGGTCAAGGAAAAGCAGTTTGCTTAAATTTTTGTGGGTATATATGTTCAAGCACTGCCCTTGGTTGAGTGAGGGTGATAAATTCAGAGTGGAGATAGGCCAGCTATTGTTTTGGGACTAGTGTCAAGGAGCACTACCAAAATAAACTTTGCTTCTTAACTGAACAATGTGCGCTCTTATTTATTATCCATTTCCTATTTGTTATTTCTATGCTCATGCTCTTTATCTATCATAACTTATCCTGGAGCATATTTCTTTATCCTAATTTTGCTGAATTTTCTAAATTCTTAATCTTGTATTATTGTACGATAGTTCTAATCAATCACTATAATTTTCTAGTTTATACTCCAGTTCCATAACTTGTGTTTACATGCCCAGTTAACTCTAATCAAATCTCTTAACCAGTTCATCATTTAGTCTTCTATAATTCTTCATTATTCTACATCTCACCTTTAACCTATACCCTTTATTCTTAATAGATGCTTGACTTCACATTGGCAGAAGTATTGATGGAAAAAAAATATATTTTGGTATTACGGTCAATCATTGCGGAGGGCAATGCATCAACCTAGCTAGGAGAAATGGCCTTCATTGTTTATAATTTGTTAAGAATTGGCAGTAAACAGCTGGTTTAGTAGTAAAAGTAAATTCCAAAGCTCACCCTGTATCAAGAATCCTCTCCTTCGGTATTAATTCTGCTTGATTGTTTTGTAGCACAGCTATGGTACTGATCTTGGAGTAATAACTAAGAATTCTAAGTTTGATTTGTTCAAACAAAAAAAGAAAAAGAAAATGGAGCTATAGTTAATAAAGAGCCGGGGGGGGGGGGGGCAGCCCAATCTGTCAAAGAATGTTCAGCAAACAGTTGTGTTAATAAAAAAAGGGCCGGGGGGGGGGGGGTCATCCCAATCTGTCAAAGAATGTTCAGCAAACAGTTCAGTGAAGTAATAATGTTAAAGGTTACTGGTGTGGGGATGGGATGGGATGGGATGGGAACAGAATTGTCTTGCTGAGCAGGTCAGACTAAGTGGTACTGTACTGCTCTAAAAATAGACGTAGCGTAATTATTGCTTGTCTGTACAAATCAAGTACTGTTCCTGACAGAATAGAGGAAATATAATGGCAAAGTTTCATTAAAGTCTGACAAAAAAAATGTCCATCATTCTATCTATACTTTTAAATTCTATTTTGTATAACTAAAATTAAAGGAATTAATTGTTTTGATACTAAAAATAAGCACACAAACCTGCATGGCTTTTCCTTCTTTCCTCTTAGCTATTCAGTAATGAGAGCCTATTTGGTGTAGTTGGTTAAGGCACCAGACTAGAAACCAGGCGACTGAATTCTAGTCCTGCCTTAGAAACAAAGCCAGCTGGGTGACTATAGTCACTCTCTCTTATTTGTAGGAAGCAGGCAATGGCAAAATACTTCGGAAATCTTTTTTTAAAAAAACCTGTAGGGGACAAATCTAGGTAATTGCCAAGAATCAACACTGACTCAAAGACACAAACAAAGCATGTTAATGTTATACATTTTATTTTCTGGTGTTAATGCATAATTTTAGATCATTTATTCTTTTAATTTATTAAGATGTATAAGGAAGGTTGCTCTTAAAACATCAATTTAAGCTGCAGTACCTAAGCATGAAGGAAAGGATTGTCTACTGAGCTTCTGCCAGTCAGAGCGTAGAACCCTCTTCCTCAATATGCCAATAGCTCCCAATTCTTCAGGAAGATCATGTCATAACCCAACACAGAAATGGCAGGGATTGGACATGGAACCTACTGAGAAATATATGTGTCCCAGGATAAGGTTGCAGGACCAGAGGTTTAGTCTTCCGAGCTTTCAAACTCATGGTGGAGTCCGTAAAAAGCCGCACACATAAATACTATGCATGGAATAACCCTAAGCACTCATTCTGGTACAGAGAACTTCCCTGAGGATGGGGTCCAAAACGTGGCTAAATAGGACGGCATTACATCTGGGCGAGTGGGAGGGCCCACCTGCAGTCGCCGCTACCGGTTCGTCTGAACCGGCTGAATACCACCTCTGATTGATGTCCTTGGTAGGTTTGAGATATCTCATCTTAAGCACTCTGTTATTAAAACAAGACTTATACTAATTTGCCTGTTATGTATTGGGAGATAATTGCTAGTTGAAGGTTTTATCCTGGTTATCTGTTGGAGTGGGGAAATACTCTCCTGATTGGTTGTTGGCTGATTAGTTCCCTATAAAAGGAACTATGTCAGCTAGGGAGTTTTAAGTTGCCTTACAGACAGTAATAAAGAGCTGTTAGAGATAACTCTGGCCTCACCTCCATTCTTCGCCCAGAACTTAACATTGCCCCTGTTCAATTATTTGCCTGCCCTATGTTATCCTTTGAGGCTGCTTTTCTTCTCAATGTAGGAAAGAATAATTAATGTCAAAGAGAAAAGGAAGGGGGGGGAACTCCTGCCATATCTATGGTTTTTTAATAGAGAAACATAAGACATCCATGCAGCGTGTATTGCTAGTAATTGAACCATCTAGTGACATCTAGAATACTTTATTAATGTAGCACCTTATTAAGTTATATATAATATGAACAAACTCAGTATCTACTAGAGGCATGGCAGTTATTTATATAATGAGCTTAGTATAAATGAATTGACTTCTCAGTGGGTCTGATTGTGCTGCTCTTGTCAATGGTGCAACACAAATTGGAATTTACATCCTTAGGGACTGTCAAGAGATGGGTAGAATTAAATGATCTGAATATATGTATATGAACCCCTTTCTCCCAACCCACACCAATCTATGGTACAGGGAAAAATGATGTTGACAACATTAAAAATAAACAGTGCTTGCATAAGTCATATGGGAATGTCAGCATATGAAAATCAGATTACTTGTTTTGGAAGTTGTTGCATCATTTATGTTGCTTGTGTAAAGATGGCAATTACCAGAAACTGTATCTCAGGAGATTTTACACAATACAACACCCAGGACACTAATATTATTCGTTGCAAGAGTTGTGGAGCACTTTCTTTGAAGGAGACACTTTGTCTAACCAGCCTCGGCTGTCGTTTCAGCTGACATAACTTGGGAACTTTGTACCAAATCACATTAATTTAATATGTCTGCTTCTCTTCTCTTTTTGCAATCTGAGAAGTGCTTTTTCTGTAGTTTTGGAAAAACTGTAGAATAAATTTTTTAGCAAGATATGCCATGGCTGATAAAACAGTTGATGCATATGAATAAGACTTTGTCATTGTGAGACCATATTAGGTGTTCTCATTGTTTTTATTACATGTTGTCAGCACTGTAATATTAAATGCTATTGTTATAGATTAATAATCTAGGTATTCTCAACTTTCTAAAATGTAATAGGGCATAAGGTAATATCCCTTTTCCTTGCCAGTCTGACTGTGCCGAAGTCTCTGCTCAGATGATATTTATGCTTAACAGAGAGAATTTTGGTGATGGTGGGAGGAATAACTTGTAGTCTAATTATTCATCTCATAAACTATATAGGTAGAGCTATAATCAGAGATTAGGTTTTTTTAAACAAAAGGAATCTCCGTGTTCCCTTTAATGAGGGAGAGCCGAGGTGGCGCAGTGGTTAGAGTGCAGCACTGCAGGCTAGTTCAGCTGACTGCTAGCTGTAGTTCGGCGGTTCAAATCTCACCGGCTCAAGGTTGACTCGGCCTTCCATCCTTCTGAGGTGGGTAAAATGAGGACCCAGATTGTTGGGGGCAATATGCTAACTCTGTAAACCGCTTAGAGAGGGCTGTAAAGCACTATGAAGCGGTATATAAGTCTAAGTGCTATTGCTATTGCTATTGCTATAATGTTCAGTAACAGTTTATGCTAAACTGAAATGAAATATCAGAATAATAACAGAATAACAGAGTTGAAAGGGATCTTGGAGGTCTTCTAGTCCAACTGATATTTTGCACTGAAATGTGCATGAAGCAAGACAAATGGTTGTCCAATCTCTTTTTTAAAACCTCCAGTGTTTTTATGTCAAATCTATGTAGCAACGTAAACTTAACATACAGAAGGTTATTATTGTATTTTTCATAGTGTTGGAATACCTACTGAAATCTTAAATCATTTTTCAGTTATATTTTTCAATGTTAATCATTAGTGTTATTTAATATATTTAATTGCTTAATTTAATAAACAGTAAGACATTCTCTATTTTAAAATGTTAAAGTATTTAACATGTTTATAGGGAGAGTTCTTCCTACACTGTAGCAACGTAGGCTATTGAAGGGAAAAAAGGAAAAGAGAAGAGAAAAGAAAAGAAGGCAAGACAAGACAAGAGAAGAAGGAAGGAAGGAAGGAAGGAAGGAAGGAAGGAAGGAAGGAAGGAAGGAAGGAAGGTGAAAGCTGAAATGTAGCACAGAAAATGCAAAATTAGGCTTTAGGAGGATACAGAAGTTTGGATTAGCTCAGTTTCCAGAAGTTTACATTGGGCAGGATCAGAAGAAAAAAAAAACTATTCTGCTATTTATTCTGGACTGTAGTTTTTAGAAAATATTTTTAAGCTTCTTCCCAATGTTAATTCCAGTTTCTATTTGCTTATTTACTTCTTATTTACTAGCTCTAAAATATAGACTAGACCAGGGGTTTCAAACTCAAGGCCCAGGGACCGGATGCGGCCCACGGGGTGCATTGATCTGGCCCACGGGGCCGCCCTGGAAATAATAATAATAATAACAACAACAACAACCACCACCACAACCTTTATTGTCATTGTACATATATACAACGAAATAGTGAAGGACCAGCCCGCGGCGCCTCTGCCAGCAAAAACAGAGCTCGTGAGGGCTGCATACGGCTCTCCCAAGTTCTGTTTTCACTGGCAGAGGGTGGCAGGAGGTCGTCGCAGCCAAAAACAGAGCTCAGGAGCCCATTTTTGCTGGCAGAGTGCTCGGGCCACCACAGGTGCCCCCGACACGAGTAACGTCTGGCCACGCCCACCCCAGCCCCCAGGTCAAACACAACCCTGATGCGGCCCTCAATGAAATAGAGTTTGACACCCCTGGACTAGACCAAGAAACAGATTCCAGGAAAGTCCGACACTGCTTTATTAAAATGGACTATTACAACAGAATCTTGCAAGCCTGATTGTGCTTATTTTACACACACACACACACACACACACACACCACAGACCCTATTTCTGAGAACTAAGGAGGTGTCTGTCTGAGTAATGGTCTCTTCCCCTCAGATTATTTTGGTTTAAATCACACTTCTCACTTCGTCACTTGGAAACAGATCTTGCTTATCTCGACCATGATCATCTTCTGCCTGGATATCATTTTTCTCATCAGCTTCAGTCCCATCTCTCGTATTTCTAGGAAACCCCAAGTTATAGCCATGGAAACTAACTGCCAATGTGCTGCTCTTCCTCTGTTGGTAATTCTCCTGGCAAGTCCAGGAATGGAATTGTACCCCAAACAGTTACTCCTCCCTTCTTTCTTACTGTGCTGACTGAGCTTCATCTACTTTTCCTGGCTGTCTCTGTTTCCTTCCCCTCCAGTTTTACAGCTCTAATGTAGATGGAGCTGGTAAAACATCCCACTACTCCTATGAAATTAAGAAGGTGCCTGTCTGAATTGTGTCTTTCTCAACTCAGCTTATTATTGGTTTGAATCACACTTTTCATCTCATTGCTCTGGGAACAGATCTGGCTTATCTTCATAGAGGTCATCTTCTTTTGTCTGTACAACTACCCATAAATCAATGTTAGACATTCTTCTGAAATGGCAGTAATGCACATAAATCTATTGTAATAGAAATTAAATCATTCTTCTCTCTTCTGCGTTGATCATATCATATCTGGAATACTGTATCCTGTTCCTAACACTGTATTTTGGGAAGGATAATTGATCACCGAAATAATCCAGAAGAGGACCAACAAGATGATACGGGGCCAAGAAGGGAGAAAAAAATATCATAAATGGTTGGAGGCACTGGGTATATTTAGTCTAAAGAAGAAAAGACTGCAAGGAGGCATGTGAACTATCCTTAAGTATCTGAAGGATTTCATGTAGAATAACATTAGATAGGATTGTTGAAAGTTGTTCCAGAACATAGGATGAAAACAGTAAATTTAAATCAAAAGGAAGTAGATTTTAATTGGACATCAGGACAGATTCTCAATTGGAAAAACCTAAGGGGGCAGAGAATTTAGGAGATGGTGGACTAAGGTGTTAAACAGAGATTAAATGGTAGTCTCTGGGGACAGTGGTAGTAATGGATTTCTGAACTGGGAAGATGATCATCAAGATTCTTCCCAGGCCTTACATTCTATATAATAGTGAAAAGAATGAAATGGGTAAAAAGAATGAATAATTTCCCTCTTTCATCTTCAGTGCTTCTACCTGTTCTTAATTATTCCAATTCTACCTATTAGACATTTTTTTTTGCAAAAAACCTAATAGTGTACATCTTGGGGGGGGGGCATACAAACACTTATTACAGGAATATATTAGTATTTCATTAATAAAAATGGTATTTTCCATATTCTACATTGTTGGGTCAACTGCAATACTGTTTGAATGGGGAAGTCGTGTATTTCTTGGGATGGCAGTAAAACAAAATCAGATGTCTGACTTTGGGATTTGTCATTTTTGTTCTCATCGTAGATATATTCCCTGTAGATAAAATACTGTAAATATATCCATTTTGTCTCCATATCACATATGAAATGACCTGGATCTGCTTGAGAGTCTGCACTGTCAAGTTCCCCAATTAAAAAATATATTTATTTTCCTTCTGTTGAAATGCATATTTCATTGCCATAAGTGAGAACTCAGAGGCTGGGTGTGACAATTCATTTCTTCCTTCTGCAATGATACGATGACAGCTAGTTGTCGGTGGAAAGAAAAGTTTCAACTATTAAAATTCTTCCAAAGAAAAATTTTACAGCATAATGGGAATAACCTTTGGGCAGGGGGAAATGCTGGACCACCAAGTATTTTGCAGTCCATTATTATCTATGTTTAAAGAAATTCCTCTTAATTTACATTTCTTATTATACTGGTAATAATTTTGTTAGAAATGTCACAAAAACCTATTCATTGCTTTGAGTTATATACATGACTGTGTTGCTGTATTTCAGTGAGAAGTTGTTACTTGTAACTTGGAAATAATGAAAACTTGCATTATTATGTTACATTACTAAAACATGGTTTAACAGAATAACAGAATAAGAAAGTTGGAAGGGACCTTGCAGGTCTTCTAGTCCAACCTCCTGTTCAGACAGGAAACACTATACCATTTCAAACAAACAGTTGTCCAATCTCTTCTTTAAAACTTCCAGTGTTGGAGCACCCACAACTTCTGGAGGCAAGTCGTTCGTCACTGAATTGTCAAGTCAATTGTCACTGATTCATTGTTCTACAATTAGGAAATGTCTCCTTAGGTTTAGGAACTGGGCTCACCTAACCCACTAAGCTCTACATGAACAAACTATATTATGGCTTTGCAGGTTGTCTCAACCCAGCCATTGTATAGTTTGGGTATCTAGGTCAGATCAGATAAGGATTGATCTGAACTTGTTCCAAGCCACATTTGTACCACAATGTATCCATATTACCAAAACAAGTTAAAAGTTACCATTATTTTTCATCTGAGCATCCAACATCTTAGAATAATGAGGCCAGAAAGCATCTTTCAGACCAGTGTTCCTGGGTGGAGAATTCTGAGAGTTGAAGTACATACAACTGGTTACCAAGGTTGAAAAACACTGTTTTAAAGCATCTTTTAGAGCTCAAATGCATGTCCAGTACACTGAGTTCTAGTTTTCTGAGATGCATTACTTGATACACAGTATTGGATTTGAGAAATAAGTTAAATTAGTGCTTTCTTTTTCTTTTTCTTTTCTTTTTTGTTTAGTGTGGTAAGTTGGAGGTGCAACAGCTTCATAAAGTTTGAATAAACAACTTTTTCACTTAGGTTTCTTGGTCTTTTCACATAAATAGGAAGATAGTTCCCTTTTAAAATAGGAATTGTTGGTTAGATGTTATGGGTTAAGAATTCGGTTTCCATCTTTTGCTCTCTTGCGCACATGCAAACACTTTTTTATACTATCTATATACTGTATACTGTCATACTATACATTTTTACTATTTTTTTCTATGCCTTCTATATATTACACTTAATTTTGGTTAAAATTGTGAATTATTTTTAAAAGTCTCTGCTGTCTGATAGTAAATGTAAGTTGAATTTCTTAATTTTTTTCTTGCCAATTCTACTTTTTTTATAAATGTTTATTTGGGTAGCATGTAGAAGCAGAAACTACATTCTTGATATGCTTGCAGAATATTCTTTAATCCAAAACAGTTATGGTACAGAGTCTGAAATGTGTATGGTTACTAACAAACTGCTGTGTCTTCTTTTGTTTTCCTTCATACATGATGCTTCAAGTGGCTTCTTTGAAGGTCACAGTCATTTTAGATTAATGTACAATCTCCATCATTCCCTTATTTTTTTAAATTTTAATGAATTGTGTACACAATGTTCCAAGATAAATTGGGACATGTGCCTTGCCGTGGCCTTGGCCCAACTTTACTGATTACAAATTCCTTTCTCTTTTGCACAGATAATAAAAATCTAATTATGCAGGATAGTTGCATAGGTATAGTGGTTATAAGTGGTTATACATAGTTGGTGTAGTGGTTAAAGACACCAGGCTAGAAACTGGGAGACTAGACTGTGTCTTCTAATTCTGCCTAAGGTATGAAGCCAGCTAGTGCCTTTGGGTCAGTCATTATCTCTCTGCTCTAGGAAGCAAGGAAGGCAAACTATTTCTGAAAAACCTTGCAAGAAAGCTGCATGATTAGATTGACCTGAAGAGGTGTGTGTGTACATACATACTATACATACATACATACATACATACATACACACACACACACACACACACACACACACACACACACACATATACATACACACACAACACATTGTACACCTATCTCTATGATTTCTGGCACCAAACAAATGTAATGTTGGATTGATTGAGGTACTGCCTGACTCTCAAAAAATTCTGAGCATCTTGCAATACATCTGAATGCATTACAAATGAAAAATAAAATAAAATACTACAAAATGGTTAAAGAAGAGATAAGACATAAAGCATATAAAAATATGAATAAAGACCTAGCATATCAGGGCTTCTCTGTAGCAACACCACGGTTACTTTAACACTTGAAATAGTTATCATCCAATTAAATCTTAGCATGGGGCAAGGCATTGCTGAAAGTGGAACGTTAACGTAGAGAACATAATTTCTTGATGCACATACACATACAAAATGAAGGAAGTCTCTCTTCTATTTTGCTGTTAAAGTTTACCATTTTTCCTCTTTCACTTTTCACCACAGATGGATAGGCAAGTTTCAATGATAGTATGTTGTCTATCTCTGCTTCAGAAAGTAAAAACAGGTGGGCTAATGATACCGTCACTGCTGAAGCAGAACTGGTGAGAAGATAATGAGAGCAGAATTGGAGTAGAGACCACTCATATCTGCTATATCAAAAATGTTTTTCAGCTAAACTACTCATATTCCCAGATAATTCCATAGTGTTTAAATGAATGGAAAAAGGGGAAAATACTTTGTCAATCTTGGTGTTTTTTTTCCTTACAAAGTGTGGTAATTGATTAAAATACTTTTTATCATCTGAACGGTTTGACTTTCAGATGTCAATCTGCCAAGCACAGAAAGCAATAAACGGATATGTCAAAATCTGAGTCTCTGAAATCTATAGCCTTTCTTTTTCCCTGAGTGAATAAGTATAAATGCATCTAGTCAAATGAACCAATCAATATTCAGTGACATTGCCAATCAAGAGTCATGGACAATATATGTTTGGTCAGATGGTAGTTTTGTTTTTCAGTTCTGAGTATTGGAAATGTATTGCTGTCAATTGACTGATTGATTATATACCATCAAGTCTGTGACAACTCTTAGCAACCCCATATACAGACCATCTCTGTGTTTATCTGTCTTCCAAGTGGCCCAACTGCCAATGAAATTCCCTGTCATTTCCAATCAGTCTTTTCTTCACTTTTCCCTTTCCAAGATTATAGAAAATTTATTTTATCCCAGAATTTTCCATTAGCATAGATTGTTATTCTACAAAAGAGTATTGACAGACTGGACATTATATGTAAATTTAGGACTAGGCATTTCTAGAGATATTTGTAACAGCTTAAACAGATTAACACTGACAGTGCCTTGGAAAATAAAGCGTGAAGCAAAGAAACTGTTCAAATAATTTCTTAAATTTATCAATCCTTTTATATTTTTTATTGTAGCTTTAAATACTTCTATCTCTGGGACATTTTAAATCTGATGCTTTTGAATTATTGCATTTATTTATTTACTTTTATTTGATTTATATTTAACATAGCATGGAACTTTGCCTGGAAAATCATTAGTTATTATATCTTAGAAGTAAACAACAAAGTAGGTCAGTATTGATTTATTTTAAAAAAGATTTTTTTTAAAAAAAAAAGTTTTGTTTAGGTTAATACTACTAAACAGAAGTAAATGCTACTATTTTTCAAAAATAGACCAGACAACCATTTGACAAGGATGGCATAACGTCTCCTGCCTTGAGCAGAGGTTTGGACTAGAGGACCTCTGAGTTCCCCTCCCTCTCTATGATTCTATGTCCTTATTTAGGATTAACATTCACTGCACTGTTTATATATTAAAATAATTTAGCAAATGGAATACATTGAATGAAAGAACAGTTATTACACCACAAAATTAGATCATAAAAGGTAATGCAATTTGAGAATACAGCAAACTATCAATAATTGTGTAAGCTACTTGTTTCGTTGTCAAGTCTAAACATACCGGTAGTTTGGCTTTATAGCTTGGGCACAAGATTTAATAGTTGTATACTGATTTCAGGGCCTTTGTCTTTTAGGAAAAAATTAAATACCATTGGTCTGAATGCCCAGGCAGTTTATTTATTAAGGATTGGATTAGCTGGGAGGACAATTCCTTGTAGAATCTACATCTTAGAAAATCATGTTCTAAGGCTTTCAGTTTCATCAGAAGCACAAGGCATCATCTGTGCAAAATCATGTCTACTATCCATGACTTCAGAGGGAAAGCCATTGAAAGGTGCTCTAGAGGAAGTCCAGCAATATTGGGAATAAGGTAACATACTGTTGATATTGTGCAGATTGCTGTTTCTTTCATTTAGTATATAGTCAGTGTAGCCTTGGGGCAGCACAAGGTTATTCTGGAGTTCCATATTCTCTAAACTTTCCTGGTCTCTTTTGCTTAGCATATATATGGTTAAAAGGAAATCAGAAGATATGTCCAGATGGAACAACATGGCTGGCTACATTATTGCATCATTTGCTTTGGAAGATGTCCCACAATGAAAAAAAATGTATTGTAAGAAATACACTGATTTTGAACTAGAAAGATACAATGAATTACCAAACTCTGCTTTCTATGCTAGGTAGCCCAACCTCCAATCCTACTGCCTTCTTTGATATAAGTGAAAGTTTATATAGACTACAGTGTCATTTAGGAGAGAAGCTACATAGATATTTTCACAGCAAACAATTTAGTAGCTACTGAGTATAAAAAACCATTTGCCAAAATAAATGATTAATTCCTGAAGAATCTTTTTTAAAACATAATTTGATTTTTAAAGATTTAAAGAATGAAAGGACCACAACAAAAGAAAATGAGAAATATATAATGGATGGAAAATAAAATATCAATAAATAAA
Source organism: Thermophis baileyi (assembly GCA_003457575.1). Taxonomy (NCBI): domain Eukaryota; kingdom Metazoa; phylum Chordata; class Lepidosauria; order Squamata; family Dipsadidae; genus Thermophis; species Thermophis baileyi. The sequence goes on along the minus strand of QLTV01012186.1, from coordinate 3,357,732 downwards.
GAGAATTTAGAGTTGTCATAGAATTTTATATTTGTTATTTCGGTCTTTAAATAATTGAATATATAAAACTAAACTCATTATAACATCTTGAGCAATAACTGTAAATCACCACAAACCTCTAAATATTAATATTTACATTGATGTCACCACTATTTGTTATAAAATTTGTTCATAAAATAAATGAACACGTTTTTATGAAAGAAAGAAAAAATGTGCTAAAAGCAATCAATAAAAACAATATAAAGTTCTAGTTCCCTCCTGTTGTATCTGAACTGGTGATTACATCAAATACAGAATATAGAATAACAGAGTTGGAAGGGACCTTGGAGGTCTTTTCTGTGAAAGCCTCTCAAATATTGGAAGACTGCTATCATGTCACCTCTAGTCCTTCTGTTCATTAGACTAGACATATCCAATGCCCTTGCAAAATAACAGAGAAATAATAATAATACTAAAAGTGTGCAATCAGCAGAAGGGGGAAATAAGAGATAATAAAAGAATAAATAATACAGCCACACTCAATGGGTTAATATGCATACACATTAGACAGAACTTAGTAGTCACTGTATGTTGTCAAATGCGAGAATTAGGTTTTCAGCTAAGTGATGGCACAAGGGAAAAACTGTCCCTGTGTCTAGTTGTCTTGGCATGCAATGCCCTATGGTTCTGTCCTGAGGGAAGAAACAGTTGAAACAGTTTGTGTCCAAGATGTAAAGGGTATGCAGATATCTTCTCAGCCCTCCTGACCGACGCAATATATCTATGGAAGGCAGGCTGGTTGCAATTATTCTTTCTTCAGTCTTAACTATCTGTTGGAGTCTGTATCTGTCCTACTTGGTTGCTGTACAAAACCAGACAGTTATAGAAGTATAAATAACAGACTCAACAAATCCTCTGTAAAACTGTTATCAGCAGTTCTGGGGGCAGTTTGATGCAAGAAGAACATTCTTTGTTGTGTCTTTTTAATGATGGTTCTGGTGTTAAGCGTTCATTTCAAGTCCTGGGAGATTATAGAACCCCAAAAACTTGAAGGGCTCTATTGCTGACACCGTACTGTTGAATATAGTAAGAGGGTAAAATAGAAAGGCTCCTCCTAAAATACACTGTCATTTCTATAGTTTTAAGCATATCTCCTGATTGTTACAATTGCACCACAGAAGATTAAAAAAGCAACAACTATTCTCTAGATACTTCAGCAACTAGCCTGTTCTGTTAGATACTTATCTATGAACCAATCATGATTTTTAGAATTTTTCTTAGAAAATGCCCTTATTTTGGATTTCTTATAATTTATAACTAATTATTTTTGAATGTAAAATGGACTGTGTACACTGTGGCTTTTGTACATCTTTATTTGAGTCAAGGAAAGGATCACTGCATCTTCCAAATATAATAAAACTGGAAGATTGCATGCTATTTTGTGAGCATGTAATACAGCTTCTCAAACATTTATTCAGAGTTGATATCAGGGGTGAAATTCAGAAGGTTCTGACAGGTTCTGGAGAACTGGTAGTGGAAATTTTGAGTAGTTCGGAGAACTGGCAAATACCACCTCTGCCTGGCCCCAGAGTGGGATGGGAATGGAGATTTTGCAGTATCCTTCCCCTGCCATGCCCACCAAGCCACGCCCACAGAACCAGTAGGGAAAAATTTTGAATTTCACCCCTGGTTGATATACTATAGATGGTAAATAAATTTGGAATCAAAATACCTCATATCACACCTTTTGCTGATGCTATTAGATTGGATACAACCCTCTAATCACTACACTGTACTCTTCCTGTTATGTTCTTGTGCAGTGAATAGATTAATAGCAACAACTGTCTAACCATGGTAGATTGTTGGAGATTTTTCATATGTCGGATATTGAAATGGTATCAAAGGCTGCTTTAAAGTCTACATACTGTATAATTGTGTGTGTGAGCTGTAGATGTAGTTATCAATTAGATGTTGGTGGAGGATGCAGTGATATAAAGTTGATCTCCCTTCTCAAATGCCTGCTTCTCTAGCCAATTGTGTAGCTTCCTGAAGAGATGCCTTGTGAACCATATGTTGTTTATATATAGATGTAGTGGTCTGTAATTGGTAGGGAATGGCCTATCACCTTTTTAAAAGATGGTTACAATAATCGCTTCACCCAAGTGTTCTGGAATATGCACAGAGGTATGATTAAAAGAAAGGAGATATCCATGGATTAAAATCCACTGGTCTGTACTGATCTTAATTACTTCACCTGAAATTAAATTGTTTCCTGAAGCTTTCCCTTGCTGCATCTGCACAAATAATTGCTTAATTTCTAAAGTGGTGACGGGGAGCCAAGGAGGGATGGCATTGAGGAAGGGTTTAAGATTTGAGGAAGGATTCACCAAGCCATAAAACTCATGTTAACAGTGCTCCACATTTTATTTGAATATTGCATGGAGTAGATAGGATGGCATTGAGGAAGGGTTTAAGATTTGAGGAAGGATTCACCAAGCCAATGATAACATGTTAACAGTGCTCCACATTTTATTTGAATATTGCATGGAGTAGATAGATAGATAGATAGATAGATAGATAGATAGATAGATAGATAGATAGATAGATAGATAGATAGATAGATAGATAGGTAGGTAGGTAGGTAGGTAGGTAGGCAGGCAGGCAGGCAGGCAGGCAGGCAGGCAGGCAGGCAGGCAGGCAGGCAGGCAGGCAGGCAGGCAGGCAGGCAGACAGACAGACAGACAGACAGACAGACAGACAGACAGACAGACAGATGATAGAGGTGTGAAGGAAAAATCTTTTTGTTTTTGTTAATTGTTTATGTTTTCCCATCCATCTCATTTTTCTTTAGGTTTTCATATTCCTTCTTAGATTGTATCACTGGCTGGAAGTAAGCAGTGGTGTCTTCTTGTTATCAATAAATATCTATGAATGATGTCCTTTTAGTCCTAATGCATTCATGGTCAATTGATCTTTTAAATGAAATATTATTTTGTGATCTTCAGACTCTCTGGGTTAATGTGGCACATGCTCTTAAGGTCTCTGCCTCTACTTTTGTGCTCCTCAAGTTAGTTTTAAGCTCTTACATTTTTTGGAGCCAAGATTGCTGGTAATTTCCAGACATAACTGCTTGGACCATTTAAGCCTCAGTTTCCCATCAACAGCATTGGAAAACTGGAAGAACAATGTCCCAAATAAAGCAACTAAAAATAAGCAGTCTATGCTCATTCTCCGTTTTGGTAATATTCCAGAATGATTAATGCTGAAGGACAGATTGGGACATAATTGATTATTTAGACTTTGGAGGCTGACCAAAATGTAAATTGTTCAAGGAGAGCTCCATGAAAAGCACCATTTAAAAGATAGAGGTCCTTGTTTATAGGTCATTTAGGCCAAGCACAGGCCAGTTAAATTAAACAGGGAATCCCTGGAAATCAGTGGAAGAGAGGTAGTACCATTTATCATCAGGATACTGATGGAAGTGCCTATGTAGGTCATCCTAATTAGCTCCCAGGTGGGCATTAACATTCCTTCAGTTATTACTTGTTCCTGTGTATATTGGTCTATGCGATAGTTATTATACCCAACCACCACATTTCAAAGTTTTCTATTCTGTCTATAAAGATGTAAGGGTGGTAAATACAATTGATGCATAGTATTACAGTTTGCTTTAAATTTAAAAGCACAGCTACCACCCACTCACCAAAAAAGGGATTTGAATTACATTAACACGTGTTTTGATTTAAGTAAATACACCTTCCATAGCCCAACTCTCTCTTTTGCTTGAAAATCAATGTCAAATTTGACAAGCGGGCCACCTGGGGATGGGAAGACAGGATATGTTGCGGGTCCCATCTATTAGGGATATATATTTAGTGGAACCATAAAAAGGGTCCTCTTGGTAGTGGCCCCTTCTCTATGAACCATCATTTCTCTGGATGTACACCTGGCCCCACCTTGCTGCTACTCCAAACCACCTGGTCGATGTGGTTTCGTCAGCAGATGTCAGGATCATGAATGGAAATGGATCAAATGGCTGATCTGATTGTGTTGCTGCTGCTGTAGTGTATGTGCAACGGGGTATGGTTTTTATGTTGTGGATTTTTAATATTGTGAGCTACTCAGAATCACCAGTGTATAAGTTTTATATGGGTGGCCATATACATTTTGTGGATAAAAAAATAACAATCTGATTTCTACTTATCATTACTATGACTGTATAAAATGCTTTGTGTAAATTTGAAAGCAAAAAGGAGACATCAAGGAAGTATAAAAAAAAGTATAGTTTATCTCCTATAGGCAGCCCAGAACTATAGGTAAGATGTATAAGTAAGGTAAGATTTAGAATGAATTGAGATTGGCAAACAGTGCTAAAGTAACAAAAAGCTTCTTTAGATATGAAAAAAAAGAAGAAAGAAGAAAGAAAGAAAGGAAAGAAAGAAAGAGAGAAAGAAAAAGGAAGGAAAGGAAGGAAGGAAGGAAGGAAGGAAGGAAGGAAGGAAGGAAGGAAGGAAGGAAAAAGAAAGAAAGAAAGAAAGAAAGAAAGAAAGAAAGAAAGAAAGAAAGAAAGAGGGAAAATTAGTATACCAGCACATATATTACCAGTGAAGATGGTAAAATGCTAAAAAAGAAAGAAACATGTTATTGAGCCTTAAGCAGGATTTAGACAAGCTGGAGCAGGTTCACAGATGGGCAACAAAGAAGAGACTAGAAATCCTAAGTCCTATGAAGAAATTGAAGGAGCTTGCCTTCTTGAGAAGACCAAATAATAGTTTTATTTTAGGGAGAATCAATCCTTTTCAAATACCTGAAAGGATGTTACACAGCAGAAGGTCAGGATTTATTTTCTATAATTTGAGTTCAGGACATGGAACGCTAGATTTAAGTTACAGGGTGGCAGATTCTTATTGAATGGTAGGGGGGGGGGAAACTCAGCAGTTCAGCAGTGGAATCAATTACCAAGGCAGGAATTTTCTGGATGTGCTCAAGGGTAGGAGATAAAGCTTTCTTCCCCTCGTCCCCTCCCTACTGTTTTAATTCTAGAGATCTCCCACTGCTCTGGAATTATAATGTTTTAATAAGTGCCTTCCACATGTCTGGGTCCAGTTATCACCTCTCATCTAACTCGTTATTGACTCCAGCCAGATATTCAGAGGAGCTACTTGAAGATGTTATTACAGAAAAATAGATTTCTACCTTGAGTATGTATATGAGTATGTATAAATGAATAAAATGCATTGTATGCAGCATATTGAAAGTACCCAGCTTCAGATCTCCTGTTTACTTAGCAGTTCATGTAGATGCTGAAAAGCATTGGAGGCAGAATAGAATTGCCTTATAATAGTTCCTATTTTGAGGAATAACTGCATCCAAAAAGCATCATCTGAAATCTACCTGAAAGATAGATTGCAGAATCACTGCAAAAATATTATTTTGGTAATATCACTCTTGCTGTTCTTATTATTTTGCTCTCCTACTTTGTTTTCATGATTTGGACTGTGTGTTGTTTTAAGTCTGTTGTTTCTACTGTAATATTGTAACTTGGAGTAGCATGATTACAGCAGGATAAAAATCAAATAAATGTAGCTCAGGTCCTTAGATCTCTACAGAAAGATACCATAATCGAAGCTACAAAAAAACCATTAAGAATTAAACCAAATAGTCACTTTTCTTCTGTTGGTCCCCAACTAACATCCTCTGCTAGCATCAATTTTTTTTTAGCATTTATTAGTGTCAGACTTTAAACCAAAAGTCATTCTTTCCCAAGCATGATTTTTCACAGTATTCTCTTTAGTAAGATTTATGGAAATGGATCAACAGAGTTAAAAGAATTCAAGTAACTGAGTTACTTTCAATTAAGAAACAATATAACTCCATGTACATTAGGATGAAGGATATGTGGTTGTGATGGTTGTTGTTATTGCAACAGCCTTCTGAGGAACTGGAAAGGATGTGAGCCTCTTTATGACAAAGGGGGAAGTTTGTTCATAGAAGAATCTTTTAAATCTCTATTTATTTGGGAACCATCTCTTACAAATAGAATGAACAAGACAGAATCCATCCTATAGCCTTCCCAGGGCCAATTTGAAATACGTCAAGTTTTCCTGATTCTTCCAGGGCGCCCTACAGTTGAAAAGTCATCACTCCTTTTTACCAAGCATGGAAGGTTAGAGACTGACATAGATCTATCCACCTCTAATATCACATGTACACTTCATTAGAAGAGGTCTAATAATACATGCATTCCCTCTGGATGGCATTAATGATTTGTGTCTGTGTGTGTACTTATGTGTGTGCCTTCAAGTCTATCTTGACTCCTGGTGACTGCTTGGACTAGTCCCTGCATTTTGCTTGACAAGATTCCAGAAGTGGGTTGCCATTGCCTTTTTCCTAAGGCTGAGAGAGGACGACTGGCTTAAAGTCACCCAACTGGCTCCATGCCAAAAGCAAGACTAGAATTAATGATCTCCAGGTGTAAAACCTGATGCCTTAACCACTGCACCAAACTGGCTCTATTTACGACAGAGACAACTCTAATAACATTGTAGTTAAAAGTTACAAGTCTAGTTCAGAAAAGATCAGCAAGGAATTTATCAAACTTACTGGCAGCCCTGAAGCTCCAACGGTAAAGATGGCAGCCCTGGAAGCCATCTTTACCATTGGAGCTTCAGGGCTGCCACTTACTGCTCCAATTAGCTTGCCCAAATACTCAGCTGACACAAATTGCAACAGAAAACAGTTGCAGAAAAGTTAGCAGACATTCATAACTTCCAGAAAAGTTATCAGACATTCCCACCATGAGCTCTATATTAAGGGAAATGTTCATGCTCACCCCAATGTAAGAGATTGTACATACATACATAGAAATAAAAATAATTAATGTACATTGCCTCAAAACTCAGGAGGTTGTGTAATAGAATTTTTTTAAGAGGAGATGTGACTATAAAATTATGCGGTGACACGATTTCACTGCAATATGTATCACTGTACATATCGGCTTGTATTGTTCCTTATCAGACTCAAATAAAATCATCTTCTACCTGTCCTCTGGCACAATCCTTGTTATTTTAGGTCTAGTAGTTCACCATATACTACAAAGCCATCTCTGAAACAGGTTGGAAATGATGCTTAGGAGCAGTGGTGAAATCCAAATTTTTTTACTACCGGTTCTGTGGGCGTGGCTTGGTGGGCGTTGGTTGGTGGGCATGGCAGGGGAAGGATACTGCAAAATCTCCATTCCCTCCCTACTCCAGGGGAAGGATACTGCAAAATCTCCATTCCCACCCCACTCTGGGGCCAGCCAGAGGTGGTATTTGCCGGTTCTCCAAACTACTCAAAATTTCCACTACCGGTTGTCCAGAACCTGTCAGAACCTGCTGGATTTCACCCCTGCTTAGGAGTGATTCTGTTAATTAACTCAGCATGGCCACCTCCTCCCTTTCCTCCCTTTAATTTTAAATAAATATACTTTAAAAACAAAATGTAGTCATTTTTGTTCCCAGACAATAGTAACACAATCTTGTCTGGGAGGCTATATGCTGTTGCCCACCGCTGCTCTAAATTAAGTGGGGAGATTTGAGACATCCCTCCCCATGAAATACCTTCCTGATCAGAATAAAGGAGCAAATGGGTTACAGTATTTATGTTAATGGCTTACTTACAGCTGTTAAGCATCCATTATAGCCATCAGAGATGAAACATGACTTAATGCCATCTTAAATCATAATGCTTTTCATAGCAGACAATGAACAGGTCAGGTACCGAATGCTGATGTATCAAATGCAAATGTAGAAATGGAAACAAATACTATGTAGAGTTGATCTTCCTAATTGCACATATCCTTCAACAAATTTTCTAATAGTTGTTGGGGAGATCTCTGTTACTGGGGAATTATTGTTTATGAAATATTGAAAACAGACTTCTCTAAATATAAAATTGCATTTTATAATTGACCGTAAAATGAAGTCAAAGGAACCAAATTGTCCAGCTATTTGGACTAAACTTGACGTTCTCTAAAATAAAACGATTATATAAATGCTTTCAAATGACAGATTTTGCAAGTATTATCAACTATGCAAATTAAAATATCTGTAACAGTAACCTGTCATCTTTAATATCACATTAGTGCTAAGTACAAACTGTTATACTAGGATGTTGACAGAGATGACATACACACACATACACAGATGTGAATATTATGAACTATATATTTCTAAAATAGAAATTAAGGTTCTAATCATATTAAATTCTCTGTAAGGTGTTTTTAAAAAACTACAATGTGATTTGTACTCTTTCTGTTTAGTTTAACCTTTCCAAGAATTCTATTTCCTTCTTTCTTTTCTGCTGCTGAATTTGTGTCTCATTCCTCTCCGTTTATATTTCCCTTTTCTCTATCTTCTCCCGTGTATATTTTTATCCAGCCTCTAAATTTTCTCTACCACAGGTTTCTCTTCTGCTTCTAGATTTCCCTTTGATAATCTCCACTTCCTGTCTTCTTTAATATTGATTCTCACTCATGCTGCCCAGTCATTCCTAATGATTTTTGACATTTTTAAGAGTAGAATGCTTCCTTGCACACTACATTATGCGTCTCCCTTGGCAGGATACAAGTAACTCCCATTGAAATAATTGGGAGTTATTTGTAATTCTGTAAGAGGGAGAAATATTAAGCCATCTGAAATGGGTGCAGAGATATTGGACACAATGGGCTGCAGCTTAAAAGGCTAAATAAGTTCTTTCTTGAGGACAGGTGAATGAATATAAAGTTGCTTCTATGCAAGAGTCTAACCAAATCAATCAATTTGAAAGCAAGGAGGGGCAATTTTCTCCTTGGTCAAATTACTTGGTGCCTACTGCACTGATTTTTCCCTTCCTTCCTTTTTCCATGTGGCATTTAATATTTTTTGGTTGCTTGCTTTAGATGGCTTGATTTAATGGTATTTCTTAAAATATTGGCATCTTCTAATATGATGGGTATTTGTTTCTTTCAATTCTCACACTTGGCGCTTATTGGCAGAATGGTTTCTAATTGAAGATAAATTCATATTTATGACTGGAGAGTTTGATGTAGAAAAGAAAAACAATACTTTGATTTTTGTCATGTGTTGATGTTCTTTTATTCCAGCTAATCAGAAATTTATTCCACTGTCAGGGAGACACTTTGTGGTTGACCCCCTACATTGTTGTTTTGGTTTCGATCTACAGACAGAGATGAATCTATATAAATAGATAACTTAACCTTTACACAGAGCATTTATATACCTGAGCTACAATTTCTGAATGGTGCAGTGTCCCCTATTTAAGACATGATGGCTAGTTCCTGAAATGGTGACTGCACAGGCCTTCTGTATGAAAATATGTCCTTGTTTGCAAGATGCCACCTTCTATATATAAAAAGAATATTCTATAATTTCTGTTCAAAATAATATTCCACTCCAATTTTCAGACACTTTATTGTTGGGTGTTTAAAAGAAGAAACCAAGAAATTACTGAAAATCCAGATCTGTGATATTGATGCAAGTTGTTTGAAAATTTCTATGCAGTTCAGCAGATCATTACATAAATCAGCTTCTATGTTTTCTGGTCGTCTTTGAAAATGAGATTGCAATTTCTGTCCTTGTTCTGCTTGTCGCTGACAGATGCTAAATTTTCAGCAGCTGGATAATTCATCTGTATTAGAAAGCATTCTATGATAAAGTAAGCAAGTCAATTTGGTCTAATGGTTAAGGCACTAGACTAGAGAATGGAAGACTATGAGTTCAAGTCTTGCTTTACCCATGAAAGCTGGCAGGGTGACTTTGGGCCAGTCAATCTCTCTCAGCCCAACCTACCTCAAAGGATTGTTGTGGAGAAAATAGGATGAGGAAGATGTGTTGAATATGTTCTCTCTTCTTCCTTGAGCTGTTTGTAAAAATAATAAAGGTGGGATGCAAATAAATAACTTGCTTTATACTTTGTATCACTAAGAATAGTGATCAATAGCAATAGCACTTAGACTTATATACCGCTTTACAGTGCTTTATAGCCCTCTCTAAGCGGTTCACAGAGTCAGCATATTGCCCCCAACAATCTGGGTCCTCATTTTACCGACCTTGGAAGGATAGAAGGTTGAGTCCACCTTGAACCGGTGAGATTTGAACTGCTGAACTGCAGCTAGCAGTCAGCTGAAGTAGCCTGCAGTACTGCACTCTAACCACTGCGCCACCTCGGCTCTTTTAACACATATTGTACAATCTTAAATCAATTGATACAATCACATATTGTACCTGTTAAGTCATGGGAATAACGATTCTGGAGACCGACTCTTTGAACACTGTTTATTAGGCAACTCACTATACAACCAGCAACTTTCTGTCTGACAGCCTGCCCTTTTATAGGGAGCTGTCAGACGCTTCGACCAATAGTGTTTGAGCATTCTTCCCGCTCAAACGCTGGACCTGAGTGGAACCATTTCAACTGTCAATACATAACAGTACCTTTGACTTTTTAAGCAAATATTTTTCCTTACAAATGAGAGATTTTAAAAATAATGCTACAAGTGGACTCAATCCATAATACTACATAATCTACATGTATAACATAAACATGCTGAAGCATATTTTAAGGTTTATTATAAAGTGCATTTGCTTCCATTTTGTAATTTCATGTATTTTCTATGTATAAAATAATTCATTTATACAAAGGACAAGGAAGTGGAAATGAAAACATTGGCTCTGTGGAATTAATGTGTTTATGGGCAGTTATGCATCATAAGCACATTTCTGCTTATCCTGTTTTATTTTGTGCCAAGTGTCTCAGATAAAATCAATTCCTAAGGTTGTGTATCACTTTGGATTCAAATTACAAAATATACTGTACTTCACAAAGACTATACATTTCAGTAGCTCTTCTTTCGAACTTCTTAAAGTAGCTGTATCTTTATCCAAGATTCTGCAGCTGCTTTCTACAGCTGAGAAACTTTGTAGGAAGTGGGACAAAACTGAAGGTCAGTGTAAGTTTTCACAGCACACCTGCTTTGCCTCCCACTTAGACTGGAAGCTTATTCAGATAAAGCAGGAATACTCTCAAAATTTGTTCTTGGCATTTTCCAAAGAACTTCTGCTCTTTTTCTGCCCTTTTGTCTGGGCAAGCCCTCTGTGGGCTGTTGTGGCACCACAAAATTTGAGTATTGTGATATACCAATTAACAATGTGGGATATTAATTGACAGCAATTGTTTACTATAATAATTAATTTTTAGCAATATTGCATAAAACCACACCTCCATCCCATGCACATTTTGCTACCTTGCTCTTCATCTTGATCAATTTTTTTTAATTTAAATTTAATGTCTCTATTGTTTTCATGTTTTATGAGCCACATGGTGGCCTAGTGGTAAAGACACTCACCGTCTACTTGGAAGGTTGAGAGTTCAATCCTAGGTAGTGGCAGATGTTTCTCTCCTAGGGTGCAAATAAAAAATACCTGCTGCGAAGTCCACATGGTGTCAGGAAGGGCATCCGGCCAGTAAACGCTCAGTTTCATCCAGTCGCCTTGACTGTATTCTGAATTAAGGGATTACAAGATTGTAAAAAGGGAATTATTGTTTTAATGTTTTATATGGGTGTTTTTAAATGAGTGATTGTAAGTCTTCTGGAGTCACCTTAGATGAGATGAGCAGCATATAAGTTAAGTAAATAAATAAATAGCCCTACCCTAATTCCAGTATCCTGCCTACCTAGCAGTTAAAAAACATGCAAATGCGGATAGATAAATAGGTACCACTTCGGTAGGAAGGTACCAGTGTTCCATGCACCTTAGCATATAGCCATGCTGGCCTCATGACCACAGAAGCATCTTCAGACAATTGGCTAATAGCAATAGCAATAGCACTTAGACTTATATACTGCTTCACAGTGCTTTACAACCGTCTCTAAGCAGTTTACAGAGTTAGCATATTGCCCCAAAATCTGGGTCCTCATTTTACCCACCTCGGAAGGATGGAAGCAGTGATGGGTTCTAAATCCCATCGTTACCGGTTTGCACACTCATGCGCACGACACTTCTGTGCAGAAGCATCCGGGACAGGTGGGCGGAGCCTCCCGCCGCCGCCACTACCGGTTCGTAGAACCGTACCATACAGGTAGCAACCCACCGCTGGACGGAAGGCTGAGTCAACCTTGAGCCGGTGAGAATTGAACTGCCGAACTCCAGCCAGCAGTCAGGAGAAGTAGCTTGCAGTACTGCATTCTAACCACTGCACCACCATGGTTCATGAAGAAGCAAAGATGAACACCTCCCCCTACAGTTGAACATAACTGGACAGGGGAAACCTTTACCTTTATCTTTAAACCCAGTAAGTTATTATTAATTTATGTAATTTCTATGGGTGCCCATCTCCACCAAGTGATTAGCTGTGTTCATGGGACAAATACATCTATTATGTTAATGATTGTAGTTCTGCAATGTTTGAAAAGCTCTGAAAGAAAAAAAAGGAATATTTCTTTTTCTTTCCAATACTTCCTGAGTTGTAAGCTAGTAAAATGCAAAAATTGTAAGTAGGAAGGGCAAGCTGATTATATAAATATTCACTTGACTTTATATTTCAGTTAATGTGTCCATTGTAATTTATTATGGAAGCATATAGTAATACCTATAACTCTCTGCTTAATGTGTAGGAGAGAAAGAATTCTATTAATGCCTAATTGCTATCAATTTGGGGATGATATGGCTCATCTAGAGAATTCAGAAAGTAGAAAACAAGTGCATATATTACTTTTGTCTTCTTTTCAAATTTAGTTTTCTGTTAAATTGTAATACTTGACTTCATTCACTGGAGAAAGGAAAATTGCAATTGCTGATGAAATAGGCCTATTTTTCCAAATCTAATATCACTTATTTTTTGTGAGAAAAAAACTTAGTAGGTTTGTGCATTAAATTATACGTTTGTACTGAATTCCTCAGTGCTTGTGCAAAGAAGAAACTGCTGAGTCAAATAGTGTTGTTGATACTGAATGGTTTCGTGGTTATATTAATGGTATGTTTTGAAGCAGATTTATTTGATGACAAAACAGTAGTCTCTGTTGAACTAGCATTTGTCCACTGAAATCTGAATTAATGTTGATGTTGCAAAAATTATTCTGCAGAATAAATATTGCACAATAGATAGGCCAAAGGATATTGGGAGATGAATTCCAACAATTTACTTCTAATCTCTATTGCTCTGAGAAGCTTATTTTCTCAGTAAGAGGAAATATATGGCTTTCTAGATGCCATTAGTTTTTAAAAACTAATGGCATTCGTTTTTAAAAATTAAGGGTGCCATTAGATGCCATTAGTTTTTAAAAATTAAGGGTGAATGTCTTTTTGTGTAAGGCAAGTAAAACCTTAATGGCATCTGAGGATAAAGAAATGAGCTTCTAGCAGAACCTTCAGTCTTTGGTAAAATACGAAGTTTTCATTCATTCTTTTCATTTGTTAGATATGTCACTTTTCCTTTAAGAACTCAAAACACTTTGCATACCATGAGAATCGGAATTTAAATCACACAAATTAGAAGAGTTGTGAGAAGCAGATCTATATGTATGCATCTGTATGTACTAGTTGATGGCCTCATCATATGATGTAATGGGGTCAAGATTTAAGTACAATAGTACTATTCCTTTAATACTCTTTATAGAATTCATTCATATACAGATAGTCCTCAACTTACGACCACAATTGAGAGCCGCAGTGGCGCAGTGGTTAGAGTGCAGTACTGCAGGCTACTTCTGCTGATCATCGGCTGCCAGCAGTTTGGCAGATCAAATCTCACCAGGCTCAAGTTTGACTCAGCCTTCCATCCTTCTGAGGTGGGTAAAATAAGGACCCAGATTGTTGGGGGCAATATGCTGACTCTGTAAACCACTTAGAGAAGGATGTAAAGCACTATGAAGCGGTATATAAGTCTAAGTGCTATTGTTATTGCTACAATTGAGCCCAAAATTTCTGTTGCTAAGTGAGACATTTGTTAAGTGTCAATTTTCTTTGAGTATTTGGTTGTATTATAATATTAGAAGTTATTGCAATGGATGTCTCTAGAAATAAATAGGGGATCTGGACTTCCTCATGAAAGCTGAAAAGAGATTCTCAGCTTGAGAAGTGTTTGAAAACAACTGCAATATGCTTTTGCTCTTGGCAGCTACCAACAGACTGCAAATTCAGACTGACTTTAACAAGGGAAGCTTTTCCAGGTTTTAAAATAATTTCAAATCATATACGGTATGTATGTATGTATGGTATACATTAGTAGGATAGATACCCATTGCAGCACACTGACGGCCAAAGTGAAAGAGCATGCACATCTCTATCAAATCTGCACGCTCAATGGCTATTCGACAGAGTTTATCCGACGATGTATCACACCTAGGGCCCGGCAGCCCATTGAGGGCACAAGCAAAACATCAACATGGAGGGTGCTCCCATACATAAGGGGGGTATCCGAAACTGCTGCACGCATTTTTGCATCACATGGGGTTAAAGTGGCGCACAAACCAGACCAAACGTTGAGGAGGAGAGTGATGCGCCCGAAAGAAGTACTACCGAAGGAGGAGACATCCTCAATAATCTACCGTATTAACCGTATTAACTGTGCAGCAACTGTGCAGGCCACTATGTAGGAGAAACAGCTAAACGACTACAAACTAGGATGCATGAACACAAGCTGGCGGTCCGAAGCAAGGAACAGCGATCCCAGATGTGGGCGCATATGGAGGAGCATGGCCATGAGTTCAACTTCCAGGAGACTGAGGTTGTTGCCTACGACGAAACAAAAGGAGGACGCCTCCTGAAGGAAGCCTGGTTCTCGAATAACAACTCTATCAATAGACACATTGACATACCATCGGCTTACCAGGCATTAAGGTACCAGGAAGGACTTAGTAGAGATCGATCGCTATTGAGGAATGGAGATCAGAGGCACCCCCCCACCTTTAGGCATAGAGATAGGCCCAGTGAAGACATGGCAAACCTGGACCGAGTGCAGGAGAGCCCAGCAGAGCAGCGTCAGAATGGGATGGATAAGGGGGGTGAGGAACTATGCAGACCTGTTACAAGATCATGGGCTAAACAAATGAACTTGGAGGTAACGAGTGTGCCTGGGAGGGAGAGGAGTAGCGATGAGGGGGAGGGGGAGAGAGCTGGGAAAAATACCTTCAAAGCAATACCTAACAGCTCGGCATCGCCCCCCAGGGAGAGAAAGTCCAAGCAATACACAATAGGGAAGGAGGCAACAGAAACCACAACTCCATCGGTCAGCATGACTAAGGCAAAAACAACAAAGTTAATTACAGGGGGGAGGCAAGGGTGTGGACCCATCACACGCGCAATGACTAAATTGATCAGCAACACATAAAAGCAAGCAATTCCTCAATGGTGATTTTACACTCTGACAATGTCAGCAGGGGGCTGACGAAAGCTTAGAAAAAATAAATTTTTAAAAGTTTCGGAGATCGTGATGTCTGTCGTTTTTTCTTCTATAACTACACCTGGAACTCACATTTTTAGGACAATTTGCAATATATATATACTGTAGATATATATATATATATAGGTCTGTGGTTATTCGGGTTTTCTCCCGCGTGAAGTTGGAGATGTCATTGCAACGTTGTCAT
>QLTV01012186.1:3319154-3340910 GCA_003457575.1 Thermophis baileyi | reverse complement strand
TGCGCGTGAGGAAGCAACCCGGCAGCGAGGTAAGTCAGAACCCACCCCTGTACACACACAAACACACACACACACACACACACATCTTTTTATAGTTGGTTTTATTACCATGTCCTGAATTATAATTTGAAGAACTTCTGGATGTTACTTGATACACAGGCTGTGTTTTAATACCAGTTTTGTAGATTAAAGGAATCTGGCATGGAATGTAAAGTTTTCTTTTAGGTTGTTCGGTGAGAACTTTTTAGATAATTTCATCACTAAGAGTCTCTCAAAGAAAACAAGGCAGTCTGTCACAGTATTATTATTATTTTTGTTACCACTGTTTGTTTATTTCTTTCTGTAATAGAAGAAATTCTGGAAAGGAGGGGAATCTTTTTTTAAAAAACAGTTTCCCATTTTCCAATGGGAAAATAGCTTAAGAACTTTGAAGTTTTCCAGGATAGCTTAAATGGGTGTTTAAAGAAAGCTGATAAGAAGCAGATGTGAAAATAGCGGGTTTCTTTAAAAAAAATCTGCTCATTTTTTGGCTTTGAATATGCACAATGGACATTCTATTACAGTATATAATTTTCTTGTTTATCCACAGCTATTTTTTGCTTCATCATATTCACAATATAACTCAATTATTTGCGCTCTCTTCCTAGCAGCTTCCACATTCTTTCCTTATATCCATTTATTCTGCTGGGATATGAATTTGTGGTCTCTTTAGCTTTTGTATAGGACTTGTACCTTTTCTTTATACATTCATTCTTCTTTCATGTTTGCTTCTTTCCCTTCTCTCTTTTTCTTTAATTCTCTCAATATTTCATCAGAAAAAAGTCAGATCAGTTGTTCCTTTAGATTTATATTGATCTCATCATGGACTTGACTCAAACCGTCCAACCTTAGTCATCCTCAAACCATATGCAGTATTCCCTGCTAAACATAAAGATAGTTATATCATATTTTAGCCAGTATGCCATCAATAGCAATAGCAATAGCACTTAGACTTATATACCACTTTACAGTGCTTTACAGCCCTCTCTAAGCGGTTTACAGAGTCAGCATATTTTCCCCAACAATCTGGGTCCTCATTTTACCGACCTTGGAAGGATGGAAGGCTGAGTCAACATTGAGCCTGGTGAGATTTGAACTGCCAAATTGCAGGCAGCCGGCAGTACTGCATTCTAAGCACTGTGCCACCGTGGCTCATATACAAACAAATACAACAAAGTCCAGTTTTACGTCAAGCATACTCATGGTATACCATGCATTGCCTGACATATCAGTCTAGAAACTGTTGGTTGTTTGATCAGAATAACAGAATAATAATAATAGCAACTACACTCCATTCTGTCCATGGCTTATGAGATGAAGCTACTTGGACCCAGTAGCAAACAAGAAGTCATAAAAATATAATAGAGAGGAAGAGAAAAATAAAGGCAGGTTTGGAAAACCTGACAACAGATAAGCAGGGAGAGGAAGGCAAGAGAGAGAAATCATAGTTGCAGAACAGAGATGAAAAACCAAAGCAGTGCAGTGAGAGATTAGAAAAGATTAGATTTGTTGAGAAACTGGGTAGAGAAGATATTATGCATAAGGTAAGAAGAAAGAGAAACACAGTAATAACAGCCATGACAGCAGGCAGAGAAAACTTGATCAAGAAGTTACAAGGGAACAGCATATTAAAAAAAATAGAGTAATGGAACAGGAAAAGCAGTAGGTGAGCAGAATGGGGAGATTTTTGAGTGCTATTGTGGAGTCCATCCAAGCTTTTATATCTGATTCCACACATGCTAGAGATTGAACATTGCTTTCGATAGAATTAGTCATACCGAACAAATAGAAACTACCAGCCAGGCAAGGAGAAGGGATCAAGCAGGGAGTTAGCCTTGAATCTTTGCATAACCACAAGAGACCTATGGCTGACCCTCCCCACCCCAAGTTCCATGAAGCCTTATCTGTTTGTTCCCAAGAGAAGTCAGGCAGACTGGAAAGATTCTTGTATTATAGGCAGAATTCAATAAAGTAGTCAACTTGAACCCTTCGTGTTTGAATCTGGTTGCTTGCACCTGACAAAGAAGTACCTTTAAGATGTAGCTGACAGAAAAATATAATATTTTGGAACACTTGATGTAAAATGAAAGCATCCTTGTCTAAAGTATGAATCAGAATCTAATAATATATGAATCAGAATCTAATATTAACATATTCAATTGGTTCCACTTGTTGCATCTTTAAAAGGAAAAAAAAAAGTATATTTGGTGATGAATAGAACAAAGTACTTGTCTGCAGGACAGTTGATCTCTCCTGTTCTAGGGAAAAAAAATACTGCAATAAACCACTTCTGTATCATGCTAGGAAAACATCTGAGATGTATCTGTATAAGTGACAAAGAACCAAGTCAAAGCTGAAGGGATTTTTCCCAATTTATTGCTGTCTGGAAATCTTGAAATGTTACTCCAATCATCCTCCAAGCAGATTCATGTTGAGTAAGGCTAATGGGAATTGTAGTTAAATACTTTTGGAAGATATCAGATCTGAGCAATCTATAAATAACCATAACAAAATAGTGTAGTAGTTATATACAATTTAAATTGCTAGTTTCTTGTCAGTTTTCTCAATAAAAAACTTGGAAGAGATATTGGAAATATATGCATTGCAGGATCTCATATGATTTCTAGGATCTCATTGTTTCTAGTTTAGGACTGAATTTCATGACAACTGAAATTCAGCTAGCAAATGGCCTGCAACGCTAGGAAAAATTCCCATACTTAAAAATAAAGAATATGACATCCAAACTGAGTGAGAAATGACTTTTGGCTGGTGTCTCTTATATGTGGGGTTAATTCTGCTTATCTTCACCTGCTGCTTCCTGTTTGTTAGGAAGCTATTCTACATAAAGGAGCAATCCATGCAGGGGATCCGTTAGATTACATTGGAAGTACCTCCCAGCTCCGAGCGATCTTTACAATGCATAATTTGTCCTCGTATGATAGTCTCTGGGCAGTGTGCAATGTCCACTTGCAGATCTCAGAAGCTGCACTGTACTGCTTCCAAAATGTTTTCGATGTATGCCAGGGTGTGCCCTGTGGTTGGTCTTGTTACTTGTTTAGTTCCTTTCTCTCCCTACCATGTTGCAAAGACATCTTGTAACAAATGCTTCTAGTACATATTTTCTCCATTTAAATGTCCTCCTCTCATCCTTTGCACAGCCTACAGAACTTAATAAAGGAAGCTGTTTGTGTATAAATATGCTCTGCAGTATTTAGCATCTTGGACACTCTCTTTGCGCATAATTTTGATTAAATGTAAGTTGGAATAAGATAGACATGACACATTTTGGAGCAATGAAAGTGACTCCAGGTTGATTCCAGAGTGCTCTCTCATGTGTTCTTTTTCCTTTCCTCTCCTTTCAAAAGAAATGTGAATGTGATTTTCGAAATGGCAGGTTTTTATGAAGTTTTAATCTGTCAAATCTCTTAGAATACTTTCTCTAGGATTGAATTAAAGTCAATTATTTTTATAAAAGATAAAGAACTAATTATAGTACAATAAGGATGCATTCTTTTTTGACAGTAATATGTACATGTGTCATAAAAACTTTGCAAATACTTATCTTTCAGAGAGTATAGTTCAAACTGAAAATGGGAATCTATTACCCTTTTAAAGATTACTTTATAATATTACTACAGCTTTTCATTAAGAATACATTTTTAATTTCCTTAGAAAATACATAATACATCTTCTGCTTTTCAACGAACTCAGTGGAATAACAGAAGTATAAATTATGGCTTCATTCTTGGTTTCATGTGAGGATATAGTCATCAAGGGATTTAAGATGAATTTAAATGGTCAGGATTAAATAGATAAGGGTGACATTAGTTCTTTCCTCTCTTTTTAATTGCCATATAACCAGAACTATATGGAACAAATCAAATTAAGTAGTGAAAAAAAAAAAGATTTCATTCTTAGTGGATGAAATGCAGCACTTTATAAGAGGGCCAGGTAAAATAGTATCACTACTTCTCCTTTTCTTCTACTCCCTGAAATTATTCCAATCTGTGGAACAGATATTTGAGAGTGGTCAGGGTAGAGAGAAGCAGAGATTCCCTTTACTAGTTCTGCTAACAGAAGCAATTTCATTCATTAGGGGGAAAAAAGCCTCTTTGGATTTCATCCAGTGTCTTCCCTACTGCTAGACTTGAGATTTTCTTCAGACATACAATCTGTAAGGATTGGTACCATTTTGTTTTTTTTAAAGTACAGTGCATTAGTAATCATAACCTTTTGGTAAGTTATTAGATTACTTAGTTGTGTGGAATAGATGGTTTTCTTTCTGTCAACCAATTCTAAAAGGCGGCCTCTTTATTTCATGCATCCTCTTTAAAGTCATTTCCAGCAAAGTGCTTCCACTCATTGGTGAAGAAGGGAGATTCAGCAATGAGTACCAGTCACATTCAAACGTCTGTTTTTTTTTTCCTCAGTATTTAGAACAGTGCTGGACAAGGATTTTGCTAACTGTTGTGTTAGCAGTTACTAGAGATACCAGCAACCAAAGTATCTCTTATTCCCTTATCTTTTATTAGACATTTCCTAATAAGACTAGTTGCACTACAACTTGTGTTATAACTACTTTGATTACACATTTTGTTCATCTATCTGTCTTCTTTTCTACCTGTTAGAAGAACCACCTGCTGATTATTCCTGGGAACAGAAAAAAGGAAAGAAGGGGCTTTTTAAATAACTTTTTATAAATTTAGCTTTGCTGAGCTAAGAAAGGGAGTTTTTTCTCCTTTGAGCACCATCCATTAATGGAAAGGGGAGATGTCAATTGAATAAAGAATTGGCAGCATAAAACATTTAATCTCAAATACTGTTAATGTAATTGCTGTGGACATCCATACGTATTTATCCTTTATGGTTCTCTATAAAAATGTTTATTTTGGCCATTTTTAAAAGAAAAGTGCCTCCATCTTGTACCGTGTGTGGTTTACATAATAAGTGTAATTGCTCATAAAAACCTTTGGCAATGGCTGTTTTAAGGTCAGGGATGTAGAAAAAAGGATCTTGATTGTGAAAACAGATCATGAAAAATCACGGCAGCTGTGTTATTTCCAGGGCTTAAGAACCTGTTGAAGATAAATGATACCTTGAGAAAGAAACCCCTTGGCCTGATTGATTAAATTAAATAACATTTTGAAAGTTTCTCCTATTTAGAGGCAAAGTTTGCACAAGGGAATGAAGACCATATCAGCTTTAAACCCTTGCATGTGCATTTGTTCCCATTTCATCTTATCATCTTATAGATCAGAGCACCCAACATGGCAGGAAAATGCTGGGTCTGTTTTACTTTAGATTTAAAACAGAATATCATAATTTCTCAGGACAAATGTTGCTGCTCCAACTGCCTGCCATTTCAACATATCCGAAATGACCTTGCCCTGCATGGCTCCTAATTTTCTTGGAAAATAAACAAGGTTAGGACCCTCAGCTACTAGTAGTTTTCTTAACAGCCCCTTGTCTGTTTTTTTTAAAACCTTTTTTTCCCCTCTCTTTTAATGTGAAAGAAATGATCAGAGGAGAAATCCATTTCCAAACTCCTGTGCTAGAGCAGCGGTTCTCAACCTGTGGGTCGCGACCCCTTTGGGGGTCGAACGACCATTTCACAGGGGTCGCCGCGCACGTTAGCCCGCCATCTTGGTGCCACCGTCACTTGCAGGGGTGAAATGCTCCCGGTTCGGCCGTGCCTGCGGATCGCCGGACAGCCGGTAGCTACAGAAGCGGGAGACTTCGCCCACCTGCCCGGACGCCGCCATTTGGGTTCTTTTACCCTCTGCACATGCGCAGAATGCTTTGCGCATGCACAGAGGGTAAAAGAACCCAAATGGCGGCGTCCAGGAGCAGAAGATAAAAGCCCCCAAATGGCGGCGTCCGGGCGAAGTCTCCCGCTTCCGTTGCTATCAGCTGTTTGGCGACCCGCAGGCAAGCCCGAACTGGGAGCATTTCACCCCTGGTGCCACACCCCCTTTGTCACCTCATCCCGTGTGGGGAGGGGGCAGGGGTCGCGGTGGCGGGGGGGTCGCGGCGGCGGGGGGGTCGCGGCATTAGAAAGGTTGAGAACTCCTGTGCTAGAGAGATACTGGCTCTATTCGGAGAGCGATCACAGTAATCAAGATTTTGAGAGGACTCCGTCACTTGCCTACCCTAGGCATATGACAAAATTTAGGAAATGGGTGGTGATCAGCATTTAATGAAAATCCTGTTCGTGGCATGTTTGTAAAGCAAATACAAACTAAGTTGAAATCCACTGATATTAGCATAGTAGTTGCAATGAATTGGCAGTCTTCAGAACCCTAATATTTATAGATAGGAATCACAATGATAAATTTAAACTGTTGCAGACTGCTAATGTTAATTTATCATTTTCTAGTTTTCTAAGTCTGTGCATATGTATTCTGAAATCTGATCTCAGTGCTATCCAGACTACTCTAGAGAGTAGCCTTTTTTTCAACCCCTTTACCCTGGAAGAGCCCTTTAAATAATGTTCAGGGGTCAGACAATTCCTGTATAAAAAAATCACACAAAAATAAAAAGTCACCATAGAATTAACTTCTAGCCTATACAATCTCTATTTTACAATGTTTACCACAACCACAAAGTTATAGGCAGCAGCAAATTTTACATTATGGCATGCAAAATTTCCCACCACTGCGCTAGCATTGTGAAGTGCAAAAAGTCCCCCAAAATATAAAGTTTGTTTCCCCCAAACGTGATCTCTGGTAGAACCTGCAGCAATCTCTCAAGGGACCCTAGTGCACTATGGAATCTCAATTAAGAAGAGCTGGTGTAGAGGTTGAGAGGAGAATCCAGCAAATTTTCTCGTTCCAGAGACTATGTTCTGTCTATGTTCTGTTTAGCTGAACAGTCAGCAGAATGAAAAATTGAAAGAAGCAGGATCCTGGGATTAGAAATTGGCTTCAATTGATCTGCAGTAATGGGGAAGGCTGACACTGCCCTTTTGATGGTTCTTACAGAAAACAGATGGCACACATTTCCTAATGTCATGGCAGTCTAGAAACTCACATGAATTTTTTTCAACTTAATCTTCAATAAACATCCGATTGAACAAACTGAAATGTTTCTCTCTTTTTCCTAATCCCCTTGGGCTGAAATTCTTTGCAAACCATTGGGAGATGACACTATTTAATTTTTCTTTCATTTTCATGGAAGAAAATTTCATTGTTATCACTGGGATTTAGTTTCCTGTAAGCTTAGAATAACAGAAATAGAACCACTGAATTATTCCCCAGAAAAGCGTGTAGAACATTTCAACATTAACATGAGAAACATTGTTAGTTTTCTTTAGGCTGATCTTTAGCTTGTCTTCTAGTTAGATGGTTAATGTATTCTTTATTCTCTGCCATCCAAAGCATACTTCATTAAATGCTTCTTTATTTTGCATTTAGTAGAATTAGTATGCCGTAGCACATCAGTGACCTCCAAAGAAAAAAAAATAAGCATGTAACAGCTGCTTAGAAACATATTGTCATTTTCAATTCTTTAGATGTGACTCTAAGCATAACTTACGGAATGACAGCAGAAATGGACAGGGCAAGCTCTATGCACAGATCTCCATGACAAACTACTTTGCTTCTCTTTATAGCTGGAAAAATAGAATTACCCATGTTGCTTCTTTCTGTGTCTTATGCTTGAAGTTCTTAGAGTCAACTTTCCTGATCAAAATCCAATTATAGACAAAGGTGCCTTTCAAAACAATTTGTTACAGCTGAATGGAATTGCCAAAAGTAAGGTTAGAAAACTATCGGCACAAGCATAAGAACGGCTTTAGATTCAAATTGTATTTAGATCCCTTTTCAGCTCTTCAAATGATCTGTAAGTATAAAGACGTTGACTTCTCAGATTTAGAAAGTTTTAATCCCCGTCTTTGGCATTGTTCATAGTCACTACAGCTAGAAAGTGTGCTTTGGGATTCTTAAGTCATGGAAATCTAAAAAGAAAACCGTGCATTGGTTATCAGTGGCTGTCTGGAAATTATTTAAGTAAAATGAAATGAAAACAAAAGCGCAATGTCTACTAAAATTGTAACAAGTGTGCTGGCAGTAGCAGTATTTTTACTTGAAAAGAATGAGCATCTTTCTAGAATAAATATAAATGGAACAATCTGGTAGAAGTTGTACAGTAAAAATGATGGGTGGGGAGCTTTGGATTCATAGAGAAAAATATGATTCAGGGCATACATAACCATTAAGATATTGTCAGAAATACCTTAAATCAAACATTTATTTATTTATATAATATAAATATCTCACCTTTATTATTTTTATAAATAACTCAAGGCAGTGAACCTACCTAATTAACTCTTTTTCC
Source organism: Thermophis baileyi (assembly GCA_003457575.1). NCBI lineage: Eukaryota > Metazoa > Chordata > Lepidosauria > Squamata > Dipsadidae > Thermophis > Thermophis baileyi. Next base: position 3,332,537 of record QLTV01012186.1, on the reverse strand, counting down.
TCCTATTTTCCCCACAACAACCTATGAGGTGAATTGCGCTAAGAGAGAGTGCCTGCCATAAAGTCAACCAGTGGCTTTCATCCCTAAAGTAGGACTAGAACTCACAGTCTCCTGGTTTCTAGGCCAACACTTTAACCACACTGGTTATCCAGAGATCAGTCACCTGCTGTAGAAGGTAGCCACACAAACCCCAGGGAAATAAGCAGTTGCATTAAGATGTTCCTGAGAAGTATCCTTATGTGCAACCGCATATATTCTAAACCAGGGGTCACCAACCTTTTGGACCTCAGGGACCACTAAATTCATAATTTTAAATTCCGCAGACCACTAATATGATCTGCCTAATGACCGGCTGGATGGGCGTGGCTAGGTGGTCATGTGACTGGGTGGTCATGGCAAACTCAATGTCACTCACATCAAGGGGCACCTCGCCAGCCTCTACTCGCCCCTCCCACCCACTCCTCTCCTGCCCACCCGGGCTCCTTAGGGCCCCAACAGGAAGCAGTTGTTGGAGCTAAGCAGCCACCATGAGAAAGAGTTGGCAAAACAGCTGGCTCAGTTCAAATTGGATCTGACCAAGAAGGAGGCTCAGCAGAAGCACCTCACTGAGGACTACGAGCATAGGCTTTCCAAGCAGAGGGAAGACCTGCGGGAGTGCAATGCCAGGTACCAGCGCCTGGAGGCTCAGCGGGCTGAGATGGTCAGCCAGTTCCAGGACATGATGCAGTCCCACTGGAACAAGGCCTTCCGGCTCTTCACCACCAGCGGCACTTCCCTCCAGCCTTCGCCCAAAGCCCCGCACCAGGAGGCTGAAGCAGACCTCAAGTCACAATTTCTCCCCCCCCCTCCGACCCGCACAAAAAGACCCCGAAGGGGGAGACTCTATGTAGCAACACAAACGTTCATTGCAGGTATCTGGCCCAGGGGCCATAGTTTGAGGACCCCTGAATTAGTGCAATATAAAAAATGCAAATAATTTTTCTGTGGATCACCAAAATTTTCTCGCGGACCACCAGTGGTCCATGGACCACCGGTTGGTGACCGCTGTTCTAAACCACATTTTGTCCTGTATAGCTACTTCTGTGAATAACCTTATTAAGTAACTATATTAAATACGTATAAGACTTGACACATGGCAAACAGTATCAAGAATGGGACTGCAGGTTATATGTATTTTTCCCCCCGTTGAGTTGCAGTTCTTGTTCCCCCAATTTCTTGGAGCTGACCTTAATTTCAATTTTCTGTGTATATGTAATTTAAAAAATAAATAAATTCAGGTTTAGTAATGAAAGGGTTTTTTTAATGGGTAGGACAAAAAAAAAAACATTTAAGCTTGTTAAACAGCCAACTGAGAGGAGCTAAAATATTGCACAGAGGAGCTTTAATTAGGAAAAGGGATGTCTTTCAGGAGGCCACAATTACAACTTTTAATTGTGGAACTATACACATTATTCACACACACACACACACACACACACACACACACACACACACACACCTGTATATTACAGTACATGTGTTTAACATTTTACTATTAATTTTCCACTAATGGTAAATCCAAAAATGGTACTCAGGAGTGGTATGAAAACAATTCAGCGGCTGAATGCAGTAATTCTGCATTGTTTTCTTAAAAGAAGCCTAGATTGGGCCTTTCCAGTTGCATAAGCCTGAAACTGGCTTCTATAATTGTTCACCCTGTTTTTTCAGTCATGGTAAGGAGTGTTCAGCAAAAAATAAAATCTGGTCTTAAAACCCAGTTAGGCTACCCCCAACTGTTTGCAACTAATAAGACTTCATTTCCATATACTAAGTACCCTTTTGATTCATAGTCCAAAAAAACTTATATTATTGAATCCTTCAAAATCAAATTTACACCATCTTTTAAGGAGAGGGAAATTCACCGGAGAAATGCAGTAGAACTGTTCCAGCCTAAGTGTCTTAATCTCTCCAAGATGCAAATAATAAAATAATCCAAAAATGTAGCTAAAATATAAGGCTTAGTCAAGCGTAGTCTTGGTAAAAGCTGTTTTCGAAGTTGGAGCTTGGAAAATATAAATATTTACTCTCAGCCAGTCCAATCATAAACCATCTGTAAAAATGACAGTGTCCATAGTCTACTCATAAGGAGAGGCTGTCTGGAGTCACTTAAGTATCAATAATTTCTCATTTATTCTGGAGAGATTACACTGACCAGCATCCAGCGGTGATTCTGCTCACAAAGCTGCCTTGCTAGCTAACAAAATCCAGCAAGGCATCCGCTCGCCATGGAACATACAGGAAGTATTGCTAAAATCAAAATTTAGTTGTGGGAATAAAGATTAATATTAGGTAACAAAGGATGAGTGTTATACCAACATCAGCGAGGATGCTTTGGAATCTCACATTTCTTGTACACCTACCTAGGAAGCTTCTTTTTTAGAGATACATACCTCAGGTATTGTCTTCAAGAAGACATCTTATTGAAAACCTGTGTTCCATCTTTTAAAAGTTTAGCTCCTGTTGTAATTTTGCATGATTCTGTGATAATAATCTCGTATAGCAATGGGATTGGCTTAAATTCTTACATCACTGGATCCTGTGGCGATAATAGCTGTCAAAGAGATTCCGTCTGACTCAGAATAGCTTGTGTCATGTGACATACAGTATATTATTACACTTAGGACTATTCCTGCAGTAGTTCAATGACATTTGTGATGTTAATTGCACTTTTGAAACATGTAAGTAATAACAGAATTGTGGCTTTTCAGCTGTGGAAGTGGAGAAATAGAAGTTCAACCCTTCCTTCCTGCTGTGATCATGACAGATATCCCACAAAATATTCTCTTTGGACAAAGACAGGTGCTTTTACTGGGAAGGACATTTTGGTGGGGTCATATTTGTCCCTACAGTTGCAATTTCTGTACTAAAATGTTCATTTGTACAAGTAATGCATGTACTCTTAAAATTTTGATGCCATTTATATATGTCTGTTGCAATAAGAGTTGACAATTGCAGGCAGTTGCAGTCTGTAACAAGTTATCTATCCAACTCATAATATAGTATATTGTAATCATTATATTTAAAATGTTCACTTCTATTGATAGGCAATTTTCTGCTTATCTTCAGTCAGCTCAATTACTATAGATGTGAGAATACTGACATATATTGGGTTATTCTTTGTTCTTTTAAAACAACTTCTCCAATTCTCAAGATAGGAATTCTTCCTCATATCAGCACATTGAACCCGACTTAGGAGAGATTGAGCAATGTTATCTTATAAAAGCAGGCAAGTTCGTCTCATAATATCACGCCACTTTCTATTAGATATGCTGTTTGTCTTAAACACCAGACATTAGGAGGATGAATTCCTAATAAGAACATATGTTTTAATTATTGTTAATCTAAACTTTCTTGACATGGATACTTTAAAAGGTGTGTATGTTTTACATCAAATATTATGCACACAATTTAATGCATTAAAAAAGGACCTCCAGTTATGATGTTTGAAACGTCTGATGGATTTAATAGAGCAGGCATGCTGAAGTGAAGTGAAGTGAAGACCATAAGAGGCAGGGAAAACACACACACACACACACACACACACACACACACACACACATTCAAGACAATATGTATTCACAGTCACCCAGAGCTATGGAATAGAGTCATACTTTGCTGAAAATACATTATCTCCAGACAAATAGCTAAAACAATTTAAGTGGTTTGCCACCTTGCTGAACCTTTCCCCTAGCTGCCCTGGAGGTCTACTGGACCGACAGCCAACTGTCATGTGAAAGATTTCAGTTACAGCGGAGCGATTAATCTCAGGCTATCTCTGCAGCTTCAGCCCATGAGCAGTGAGGAGAGGACGCCCGGGCTCTCAGAGTGAAAAGGGAGGGATATATAGCCGTCCCTAATTGCTCACCCTGAAGGGCATTTATCATCCTGGAGGGACTTGCCATCTGTCCTTGTTAACATTTGTTTCCTGTAACACTTAGCAAATTCAAAGGTGTCAAAAGATGAAAGAGGTAGAGATCAACACTTAGTGGATTTAACAATTAATTCAAGAATTGTTACTGGATCAGTGACTTGACCCATAATTTAATAGTGCGGCCTTGAGGTTAGGAGCATGGGATGGGGTAGAGAGCTAATTCCAAAGAGCATCTTTTTTTTTTAATTGTGATATCCTTTCTTCTATTCTGATAGTAACTCACAAATGCATTTTTTTTTAAAGAAAAGTGACATGATTTGAGGGCTGTGGTTTCTTCTATAGCTCCAAGCAACTTGAAAGTAATTGATGTGTCTGCTACTGCCACGACTGTGGCAGATTTTACTTTTATTCCAGTTGTTTTCATCTCTTTTCCTTTAGGTGTAAATTTGTTTTAAATCAAGGTTGGAAAAGCAGAGAGTCTCAAAGAGCATAAGGAGCTGTAATCCTAAATCTTATTGTAATACTGTTCTTTCTATTCCTACAGATTAAAGATTGGATATAATTTAAAAGAAGCAGCATTCTAATCACTACATATTGGACGTAGGTCTTCTTTGACATCAGAAACTGAAAATGAGGTTGCCATGGGAACTGCTCGTACTGCAATCGTTCATGTTGTGCCTTGCAGGTAATGTGTCATTTTTAAAACTTTTTCCCCCCCTCGTTTATTTCTGATTTTTAAATGCCACTGTAATATTACACATTCATTCCAAAGGCCACTGTGCTTCGTATGTGAATGATACAGCAGCAACAATAGCTGTCTTCCTGCCTGCATTTAACTAAAATGGTTGAATGGATTCCACAACACTTTTAACTTCTTCTTTTTATTATTGCTAGTATTTTCCATGCTTAGGTTCAAGGTGCTTCAAAGTTCAACCATTCTATTCGGTTTTGTGTGTGTGTGTGTGTGTGTGTGTGTGTGTGTGTGTGTGTGTGTGTAAATTTAGAGTGGTTTGTTGACAGCAACTATTCTCTCCCTCTCCCATGCTAAACACTCCAACTATAAGAAAGCACTTTTTAAAGATACCAGAGTTTGACTGATTTTTATTATGTATGTCTGATTGTGAATACTACAACTACAAAGTGAATAATAAAATACAGAAATGGAATCCCTGATCCTTGTTTTCTGTTAATTTGGAGACTTTGATATTTCTCTCTCTCTCAGCCTTCATCTCCCTTTTTGTATAAAGCTTCCCTGTACTTGCATGTGTTTGATGGACACAAGGATTTATTAAAATTTTAATATGCAGCGTGCAGTTTTTACATAATGAGGGGTGAGATTGATGTGGTGGTCAGAAATGTTGATCCTTTAAGCTGCACTGGGTTTTTAAACTTCACAAAAGCAAATCAAAACAATTTTTTTGAGGGGGAAAAAGACTGAGCTAATTGTGACAGGTATCTGCAGCAAACCAAGATTTCATTTAAAAGACATCACAGAGTGACAATGCAAGCTCCATCTCATATCTGTTTGCACAGAACATTGATGAAAAGAGCAAAACTGACCACTATTTTGCCACACACACACACACACAAAATTCCCTGCTGAAATTACATACTGCACTTAATTACCAGAGGAAAACCGTGTTAGTTTATAGTGGTCAGAATGTGGCAGTTTGCAATAGTTTATGGTATGACAGTTTCAAGTTACATATGTGCTACAGGTACCGTAGTCCTCAACTTATGAACCCAATTGAACTCAAAATTTATGTTGCTAAATGAGAAATTTGTTCAGTGAGTTTTTCCCTATTTTACGACTTTTCTTACCACATTTGTTAAGTGAATCACTGCAGTTGTTAAATTAGTCACACAGTTGTCAAGTGAATCTGGTTTCCCTGTTGGCTTTGCTTCTCAGAAGTTCGCAAAAGAGTATCACATAACCCCAGGACTCTGACAGCTGTCCGTTGTCAAGCTTCCAAATGTCAATCACGTGACCATGGGGATGCTGCAACGGTCATAAGTGTGAAAAACGATCAAAAGTCACTTTTTTCAGTGCCATTGTATTATTATTATTATTATTTATTATATTTGTATGCTGCCCAACTCCCAAAGGACTCTGTAACTTTGAACTTCGTTGTAACAGTGCTGTTGTAACTAAGTGGACTGTTGTAAATCGAGGACTACCTGTCTATGAGATTTTTCTACTCTCAACTCAGCTGAGCAAAAGTTTCTTCGTGACCAATATTGGACCAGCAATGTGTTTTCCAAGATACCTTCATCGATCACATCAACTTTCTTCCAAGAAGTCATATTTCTCTTTACAGCAAGCAAGCCAGTAACAATATTTGAATGGAAAGATGGCACAAAAAGTTGATATTTGCCATAAAAAGCAAAGTTATAAAACTGAAGCTCTGCCAAGCAGCCCTCTATAACTAACAAGTGGCTGGTTCATTGCTTATTTATCTGAAGGGCTAAGGTATGGTTTACAGGTTTGTAAAGAGTTGGGTTCAAACTTGTGTTAAGCTATATTACAAATATTTTGTTAAATGCACATATGCAAATGAAAAATATAGTAACTTTATTAGTCCCCTAAAGTTAACTGTCAACTTGAATTTAAAAAGAGAATTTCCCCCCTTAATCGCAAGTTGCTGCTTAGTATTTATATTAGTGGAACCAATATTTCTTCAATGTAGTTTTTTAAAAGAAAGATTCTGCTGTTTTCCATTCTGTCCATATAATATGTGATGGGGTTGTGCTAAGGGGTATTAAAATTTTTCCTTGAGAGCAGTTCAAGTAGATAATTTGTTTAAAATATGTCTTACAGCACAGAGAAGTTATGGTGACACTAACATTACAATTAATTTCTTAAATTTTATGTCTCACCCTTCTGCATATACACTAAGTCAGGCGTCTGCAACCTTAAACACTCAAAGAGCCACTTGGGCCCGTTTCCCACAGAAAACAAAACAAAGGGAGCCACAAAACCTGGGTGGGCATGGCCAACTCGACGTCACTCATTCCTACCCAGTCACGACCCCCCCAGCCACACCTACCCAGGTTTTGTGGCTCCCCGTGTTTTGTTTTCTATGGGAAATAGGTATCTCCCTCCCTCTGTCTCCCTCCCTCCCTCTCTCTCTCTCCCTCCCTTCCTCTCCCTCTCTCCCTCCCCCCACTCTCTCTCCCCCCCCTGCGGGAAATGGCGGGTGGCTACTTCTGGGTTTGCAAGAGAGAGAGAGTTGCCAGGAGCGAGTGGGGCAGGGAATGGGCCCCAGGAAGGGAAAAGGACCCAGCCTCTCCCATTGTGAAGCATGCTAGCTTTCACTGTGCTGTGCAAGGTGCTGCAAGAGCAGCGGGCAGGCCATGGAGGGGGTATTGGGTCTTCCCCCCGCCCCACGCCAAAGGAAAGCCAGCCGGGCTTCTCCTTCCCTCCTACCATTCCCCCTTCCCCCTGCTCCCTTCTCCCCACTCAATCCTACTTTGGGACAGAGAAGCGTGCGCTGGAAACGAGTGTTGGGGTGATGTCGGAGCACGTCTTCTGACCCTCCGGCACTCACCTGCAATTCTCTGCGCTCCTCCAGGCCTGGCTTGCTGGGGGGGCAGCAGCCCTGGTGCCTCTGCTTCCCCCCCCCACGGCCCTAGCTATCGCTGCCCGGGGAAGGAACAGGAAACAGAAAGCGACGCATTTCAAAGGCGGTGAACAGCGTTCTGCTGTGAGAGCCAGGCCAGGCGTCTCTTCCGTCCAACTCGCCAGTGGGGCCACTTCTGCCGGGCCATCTCCCCCCCTGCTGTTGTGCTTGGTGCTCGGCGGGGGAGGGGAGCGCTTCCCCACGCTGCCCCCTTCTTTCTCTTGGCCCTGCCGACAAGGGAGGAGGAAGGCCAGGCTTGGGGGATGGTCCCCACATCGCAAGATCCGCCCCCGCCATTCTCTCCCAGCCATCTTTGCTGGCGGCAACAGCAAATGAATGCAGAATGCTGTTGCCGCGGAAAGGCATGTAGAGGGGCGCTTCGCTCCCGCACTAAAGTTCTGGCCATGCCACTGCCACAACAGGGTGACAGGGAGCTGCAGCAGAGGGCCCAAAGAGCCGTATGCGGCTCCGGAGCCGCAGGTTGCAGACCCCTGCACTAAGTAATTGTGTGATTAAATTTATATTCTAACAAAGTCTGAGAATTTTTAACTATATTTTCATTCCAGGATAAATGATTGAATGAATGGTAGCATGGCAATTTTTTTCTGCATGAATTTTACTGTCTCATATTTTAGAAGCATCTAAGCAAAATTTAAATAACCAACTATCTTTCCAAGAGAAACAATTTCAAATTCCAGTTTTTATTAATTTTTAAATAATTGCAGAAACTATTTTGGTTTACAGAATTTTCATGATTTTACACAACTTTTCTGCATGTTACATATCTTAAATCTTAACTTTATGGTTTGTTGAATTATCCTTTCATATATAAACAGCAAACCTTTATCCCTTTTTTGTGGACATCCTTATCATAGTTAGTATACTGTAAATTTAAAACTTAACCAAAAACTATAAAAGCTTTCCAGAGGTTTATTTGCTAATGTCTTTTAATTACCGAGCACTTGAACACGAAAAATGCTTATGTCTCTGAATAAATGCTCTGTCTTTTTCCTTCTAATTAGAATATTAATATAAGTTTGCTTGTCCTAACAATACTTAATGCATAAATTATTCCCTTGAGTGTATATCGAGAGGATATTCATCCAAGGCCATAGATCATTCCTTCATTGCTGGTTAACATCTTCTTATTTCAGTGTTAAGTATTTCCAGACAGGAATTGTCTTCCACCCTCCCTGGAATCCGACATTTGTTGTTGTTGTTAGTTGCGAAGTCGTGTCCGACCCATCGCGACCTGATGGACAACGTTCCTCCACGCCTTCCTGTCCTCTACCATCCCCCAGAGTCCATTTAAGCTCACGCCGACTGCTTTAGTGACTCCATCCAGCCACCTCATTCTCTGTTGTCCCTTTCTTCTTTTGCCCTCAATCTTTCCCAGCATTAGGCTCTTCTCCAGTGAGTCCTTCTTTCTCATTAGGTGGCCAAAGTATTTGAGTTCCATCTTCAGGATCCGGCCTTCTAAAGAGCAGTCAGGGTTGATCTCCTCTAGGACTGACCGGTTGGATTGCCTTGCAGTCCAAGGGGCTCACAGGAGTCTTCTCCAGCACCATAGTTCAAAGGGCTCAATTCTTTGGCGCTCAGCCTTTCTTATGGTCAAACTTTAACAGCGATCTTAGTTTTCTTAATGTTGAGTTTCAAGCCAACTCTCCTTCACCCGCATCAAGAGGCTCTTTAGTTCCTCTTCACTTTCTGCCATTAGAGTGGTATCATCTGCATATCTGAGGTTGTTGATATTTCTCTCGGCAATCTTAATTCCAACTTGTGATTCATCTAGCCCCTCCTTTCTCATGATGTGCTCTGCATATAAGTTAAATAGGCAGGGCGACAGTATACAGCCTTGCCGGACTCCTTTCCCAATTTTGAACCAATCAGTGGTTCTGTGTCCAGTTCTCACTGTTGCTTCTTGACAGAGACAAATAAGATGGTCTGGTACTCCCATCTCTTTAAGAACTTGCCACAATTTGTTGTGATTCACACAATCAAAGGCTTTAGCATAGTCAATGAAGCAGAAGTAGATGTTTTTTCTGGAACTCCCTAGCTTCCTCCATGATCCAGCATATGTTGGCAATTTGATCTCTAGTTCCTCTGCCTCTTCGAAATCCTGCCTGTACTTCTGGTAGTTCTCGGTCCACATACTGCTGGAGCCTAGCTTGTAGGATTTTAAGCATAACTTTGCTAGGAATCCAACATGCAATGCAACAAACTCTGTCACAAAGAGGTGACAGGGCAGGACAGATACAGCATGGAAGAAGCATTATACAAACCAAGAGAACTATGACAGCTGCAGCTATAATGAATGTTCTGTGATTGGTTTCAAGTTCAGGCAGGTGAGATGGGAAGCTGTTCAGGGTGAGTTGTTAAATGGATAGATTTAAGCTCAGGCACTGAAGGAAGAAGAGGAATGTTAGATTACTCAGGCAGGTGGCATATGAATGAGCTGAGGGATTTGCTTCTGGTTTCGCTCTCTTTCAAAACCAGCAAATGGGAGAGGACTTTAATTATGCATCTGAAATAGGTTGGATCCTTGATGCAAAAGGCTTTTTGTGTGTGTCAAGTACAACATTAAATGAATGCAAGCTTAAAAAAAAACCCCAATAATCAAAACCTTTGCTTTTTTTTGTTTTCTGTGAGGTACCACATTGAGAAAAAAAAAATGCCTTCTTGAAGTACGTTATTACTTAAATTTGTTCCTGTGGAGGAGAAATGTAAAAATAAAGGCATAGCCAAAGGGCACTATAAAATCTAACCACCGGCTTGTTCATTTTTAAATAACCAGTTTTAATTCCACAATTTGACCAAGCTCTGTTTAAAACTAGAAATGAATTATAAAACAATGCACTCAGTATTTCAAACAGCAATAAAGTTAAGACTGTGAGAACCAGCTTTAATTGCTTGTATTTTCCCCAAAAGAAGAAATGTTATTAAGGAGTCAAAGTGACTAGATTTAGAAACTAAAGAAAGGTGTCTTGCAAAGTTCAAATTAGCCAGTTTTGTAACCTTTGATATGTTCTAATAAAAAAAATATTTTTCGTAGTATGGTTTTTGATTTTTTTTTCCTCATGAAAGTGTGTGTCATACTGCGTGTCATATTCTGGGAAACGTGTCACTGATAGTTACAATTTAAAACAAAGTAGGGCAACTCTTTCTTTTGTCAAAGACCAAATTCTATTTAGAGTATCCTGATAGGTCCTGTGTTAAAAAAAAATAAACTGCATGAAGGCACTGTCTCTGACATTTGTTTTTGGTTTTTTTCCCTTCCCTTTTCCTTTTTTTTTTTTTCTTTCTCATTCTTTTACTGACATTCTCTTTCATGTAGCAAGCTACAGGAAAAAGGAAAAACTGTTATCAAAATCTCAATTGATCTCTTCATCTTTTTTCATAGGCAGAGTGCTACATACAATTCTATAAACAGTTATTTAAAGTTTCAGATTTCTCACCCTTTTTCCTGTCTTTAAACAGCATGGGTTGGACTTGTATTTCCTCAGAGCCACTCCAGTATAAGGAAGAGTTCTGGGCTATGCAGAGCTTCGGATTCAATCTTCAAAAGGCACTTTAGCGTATCTAGCAGCAAAACACCTGTCTACAGTGTCCTAGAATAGTGTAGTTCTTCTTTTACATAGCTGCTTTAAAGGGTTGCAAACAGATGCTCACCTTTTCATTCCTGTATGTTCTGAAGAATCTTTGGGAGATCACATCTCAAACAAAGCACAATACTTGTTTTAAATTAAATGGAGGAAATGTTGGCTCATAATCCTTTATCTTATGGTTACTAGTGCTATCTTTTATGTTCTCCTGCCTGTGGTTTCTAGATCAGCTTAGCAGCCATCAGAATGGTTTATACTCTTGAGGTCTCATAGCAGAGAGATACAAGTGTCATGTTATATGTCCCCATGTACAGGGTTTTACAGGACTTGGAGGATGAGAAATTTCTCCTTTATCCCTTCCTGCAAGTTACTACTGCTAGTGCCTAAAGCTAATTCAATGTAAGTAGTGATCCAAGCGTGAAGATGTGTGAGTTCATTTCCTGGTAGAGGGTTTGAAAGCCAGAAAATACCATCTGACTGCCTTTGATGATTCCGAATAAGGTAGAAGGGGATCCTGGTGATCAGATTAATTTAGGTAGTATAATGAATATAAACTAAACAAACATTCACCCCAATTTCTTCTAGATGAGCATCCTGTGAATAGAATTCCACTAATGGGATCTCTAGTTCCAATCATAAATTAGAGAAAGAAGATGAGACATACCCATTCTCACCCAAAAACAAACTTGTCATCCTAATCGTTTTCTCTCTCTTTAATTTTGTATTTGAACATGATGTTCTGTTCCCTTGTTTAGCGCTTAATTAAAATGCATTCAGTAGATTGTGTTCTTTGTTTAATGTATTTTAATGTGTGCATCAGATATTGTGGCACTTTCTGAAATTAAGCAATAGTTTTTTGCAGAGAAAGTTGGCTCATAATTGTACTAACTTTCAAAAAGTTTTGGTGTAAATTATGATAAAACAAAACACAAATAATTCATTTACATGTTTTTATTTTATGCTACTTTTGTTGATTAACAATAAAATGTAGTTTTGCCATCATAAATAATTTATACACACCAATAGTTAAACAGTCTATATCATATTAATTAGACTCTAAAGCAAGGCAGACATTGTAGCCATTTATAATTGAGTACTGTCTAAGTTGCTAATCAATGAAAGAGGCAACTAATTAACAAGCTAGCAGTCACCAGCGGAATAAAACTTGGAAATTTCTAACTTAATTAAGCATCTAAGGTGTCTAAGGCAAAAAAAATAACCTTATATGGAGAAAAGTATTATTTTTAAAGTATTAAAATTATAGCAATAGCACGTAGACTTATATACTGCTTCACAGTACTTCTCTAAGCCCTCTCTAAGCAGTTTACAGAGTCAGCATATTGCCCCCAACAATCTAGGTCCTCATTTTACCGATCTCCGAAAGATGGAAGGCTGAGTCAACCTTGAGCCAGTGAAAATCGAACTGCCAACCTGCAGGCAGCCAGCAGTACTGCATTCTAACCACTGCGCCACCAAACAGTGGTTAGAATTATGAAAGGCTTTGTTATTTAAAAAGGGCAATATGTATTTTGCATTCCTAGTTCATTCTGTTTTGAAAATTAGAACAATTAAGATATATTGATATTGTACATCAGTATAATTAACTTAAATTATAACTTAAACGAATTATAACAGAGTAACAGAGTTGGAAGGGACCTTGTAGGTCATCTAGTCCAACCCCCTGCTCAAGCAGGAATCCCTACATCATTTCCGACAAATGGCAGTCCAATTTCCTCTTGAAAGTCTCAAGTGTTGAAGCTCTCACAACCTCCGAAGGCAAGCTGTTCCACTGGTTGATCGCTCTCACTGTCAGAAATTTTCTCCTTATTTCCAGGTTGAATCTCTCCTTGGTCAGTTTCCATCCATTATTTCTTGTCTGGCTTTCTGGTGCCTTGGAAAATAACCTAACCCCCTTCTCTCTGTGGCAGCCCCTCAAGTATTGGAACACTGCTATCATGTCTCCCCTGCTCCTTCTCTTCGCTAGCCTAGCCATGCCCCGTTTTTGCAACCGCTCTTTGTATGTCACAGTTTTCCAGAAATTTTCTCCTTATCTCCAGGTTGAATCTCTCCTTGGTCAGTTTCCATCCATTATTCCTTGTCTGGCTTTCTGGTGCCTTGGAAAATAGCCTAACCCCCTCCTCTCTGTGGCAGCCCCTCAAGTATTGGAACACTGCTATCATGTCTCCCCTGGTCCTTCCCTTCGCTAGACTGGCCATGCCCAGTTCTTGCAACCGCTCTTAATATGTTATAG
>QLTV01012186.1:3284477-3305975 GCA_003457575.1 Thermophis baileyi | reverse complement strand
TATATGTTATATTTTTTTACATAAATAAAGGGAGACTAGTATAGATCTATTTCAAGCTATTTAGCTCTCATCAGCTAGCCATACCCTTATGGGATTCAAACCTGGGCAACTTGCCTTGTTAGGCAAATGCTTTAACCTCTAAGCCACAGGATTCTCCTCCCTATCAGCTTGTTCCAGGAAAGAGGATATATATGTTTTTTCTGTCGAATCACCTGGTATACCGAAATATGGGAGGGAGCATACTGCTTCCTTTTTGCCTTTCGGCAAAATATATATATTCGAGTTGTTAATGAAATAAGGTTAGAACAGTAAGTGAGTAAAATAAATAAATAAATTCAGGAGTGTAAAAAAAGAAGAAGAAAGGATTGAAATACGGATGTTCAACTCAAAATGAGGTATGGGTTATTTTCAAAGGATGTTAATAAAATATATGGAAAGTGCTCAGCAAAGTATTTCATAGGTGGTATATATATATATAAATGTCACTACTTTAATCTCTGAGGATATTTTAAATTGAATCAAGGATTTATAAAGCTATAGTTTCAAGCAGTGCTTTCTTCTCTAAAACAGAAGGGATTATTATAGAGGCCACTTTGTGGTCTTCAAATAAAGAAATAGATATTCTAGTCTGTATTTTTTAGTATGCCTTGATTGCCCATTTCCAGGTCTGAAGTCTCCTCTAATATATGTTAACCTCCCTGCCCAATTAACAGAAATAGAACATCACTTTTTTTCCTCTGGTGTTAAAAGATACTTGCTGTGCTTAGGTTTTGGTCAGAACTATGAATGAAATGTGGCCTTTGATTGTAGATTTTTAGATGTGTGTGTCATGAAGTTATTTTATGTCTGAATACTTGCTGTTAGCAATCTGAAATACTTAAGAAAAGTTTATTCGGTATAAAATAAGCCATGTGAAGAGAGGAAGAACAGGCTCTCTGTAGCATCCAGCACTTAATCATCCTAGGAAATAGTAATAAAAAGAGGAAACCAAGGTTTGTGCAATTCAGATAATATGATTCAAGGTCAATTGGTTACCTCCAGTATAATTGATCAGTAGATCAAAAGCACAGGTAGGCAATGTAGGTCACTGAATGAGTTGTAATAATGCATGCACTGTGTTTTAATAATTCATTACAGTGTTGATCTTTCTTCCATGCAAGTAAAATTATCAGCAAGTAAAAATTACGCTAGGTTTCTCTTCAGACAATGCTGTACTAGCTGGAGTGCTTAATTGCTCAGCCATCTGTGGACTGACCCACAATGGACTTAGCCCATCAAGAGAAAACAGTAAAATGGAATACCATAGATATTTGCTGACTTCAACAGTTTTTGCACATTCTTGTGCTGATAAGAAAAAACACACACAAGCTTATTTAGTTGATTTGGATAACCTCAGCAATCAGCCTCAAGAAGACAGGATAAAAACTGTTCTACATTTTAGAGGCCTTTTGGCAAGACTGTTAGTACACTCCTTTGAATTGAAGGTTATCTCTCTAGTAGAGCTGGTAGCTCATGTTTATATAAGCATCCGGTTTAGAAGGGTTTTAAATTATGTTTAAAATTATGTTAGTAGGTTCTTGCAGATGCTTGGATAGCATCCCTTTGATACTTGTCTGAAATAGGAGTTGACACATCATACTTTGAATTCGCATACAATTGGTTTCAAAGTTGTGTAGTTAAAAATATAAAAAAAATAAAAACCCAAAATCTGGTGAGATTGAAAGAGAGTTATGTATGTGGTCAATAAGCAGAAAAGGGTATTAAAGGAAGTATATAAGGCAGCAGGGAAAAAAGCCATTGTGAGTACAGAAGAAGATAAAAAGATGAGATTTAAGTTTGAAGAAGATGACTTCATTGATGTAGCATATGTAGGGAAAGCTTGAAGCAGACAACAACAAAGGAAGCATTAGAAATACAGGAGAATTTTAAGCAGTTTTCAAACTCTCTGCTCCAAGTTAATATCCAGAATTTCACTTACATGTGTCCACTGCTTTGCTTAGCAAGGCAAATATGCAAAATAAAAGTTTTATTTAAGCAAGATAATACTTATATCTTGAATGTACCATTTATTTTTTTTAAAAAAAAATCATTCATTTAGGTTTTACGTCCTATATGCAGGTAATCCTCGACTTACAACAGTTCACTTAGTGACCGTTCAAAGTTACAATGGCACTGAGAAAAGTTACTTATGACCATTTTTCACACTTATGACCGTTGCAGCATCCCCATGGTCATGTAATTTACATTTGGATGCTTGACAACTGACTCACATTTATAATGGTTGCAGCGTCCCGGGGTCATGTGATCACCTTTTGCAACCCTCTGACAAGCAAAGTCAGTGGGGAAGCCAGATTCACTTCACAACCGTGTTACTAATTGAACAACTGCAGTGATTCACTTAACAAACGTGGCAAGAAAAGTCGTAAAATGGAGCAAAATTCACTTAACAAATGTCTCACTAAAGCAACAGAAAATTTGAGCTCAATTGTGGTTGTAAGTTGAGGACTACCTGTATAGAGGATATTATAGGAGGAAAACTGTTAGTCTCTGGTAGGGAAAAAATCAGGAGGAGTCTGATCGTATGATTTCCAACTAAGACATGCATGGCAGAAGCTTTTGTGATCAACAGCTCACTTTACCAGGTACATGGAGTTGCTAACCTGATATATGATTTAAACTGGAAGAAAACAAGGGAGAGGGAGGAGTAGAAGACAGTTGTGCAAATTGCATATGCTCAAATGTATTCAAGCATCTTATGAATTAGCATTTATTAAATGTTAAAACCCACTGCATTTTATTAAGACGTTTTGTGATAGTCTGAAACCTTTCTATCGTTATGAGTTCATCAATCACTTGCTTTGTTGTGTTGTTAAAGAACCCTTCCCCCAAAAAATGTTCCCTCAGAGATCTGCAGTAGAGTGTCCTGGGAGGATGAAATGCTACAATATTATTTTGTCCTTGTTTTTAGTCTTCAATGTCAAATTTGAATCCGTTAATTATTATTTTATGAAAAGTTATCCTCTCTCCTCTGCAGAATCTAGATTGCTGGCAGATGATAGCATGTATCACAACAGAGGAAGAACATGTTAATTGTGTGTGTGTGTATGTATCTCTGTGTGTCTGTGTCTGTGTGTGATTGTTGGAGCCTATGTGCTGCTGTTGGTGCGGATGCAGGGACAAGGAGACATCTGAGCTGAATTGTGGCAGGATCTGGTTTCCAGATCATTGTCTTGTTTCTTGGTGCTTTGGGAACCCTGCTTCAAGTTGGATGGTTGTACAAAAATAACATGTGATTTTTACCAAATAACCCAAATCCCCCAAACAGTTGTAGTTTAAATGTCTTTGAATATTAGTAGTTCGGGTCGGTAGTTATGTTGTTGCTTTGAGCTCCGAGCTTGGTAATTTGGTTACAACCATAGTTTCTACCATCATTTATTTAATCCAATTTTTATTTGCATTTAAAGGGCTGAAATCAGAGGTGGGTTCCTCCCGGTTCTATAGAACCGGTAGCAAACTGCTGGTGATGTCACGGAGCCAGTTCTGTCGGTGCCGGTCCGTGGACACCGCCATCTTTTTTTGGAATTTTTTTTAATTTTATTTTTTATTTTTTTTGCTCGTTTTTGCTTCTGCGCATGTGCAAAAGCTGAGTTTTCGGCACTGCGCATGTGCAAAAGCTGAGTTTTCGGTCCGCCCCGCCCCGTGGCCGCCGCCTTATTTTTTTTTTTTGGATTTTTTTTATTTTTGGGGGGGAATTTTTGCTTTCAAGTCCCCGGCACTGCGCATGCACCGCCATCTTGTTTTTGGCTTTTTTGGGGGGGGGATTTTTTGCAAATTTTCGGCACTGCGCATGCGCTCGCGTGAAGCACGCGCGCGGCCACACGACACAGCCACGCAGCACGCAATGCGTGTGCAGTCATGCAGCACGCAATGCGCACGCAGCCACGTGGCGTGGGAGGAAGTGAACCGACGGCGAGGTAAGTTAGAACTCACCCCTGGCTGAAATCATAAGATTTAGCACATTTTTTAGCATTCCGAGAGTAAAACTGGATAAAGACATTTCCACTTCAGGAAAGCAAGCAAAACTGTAGTCCCAGTCCTTGTTGAAGATGAATAATATGAGAAGATGCTCAGAGGCCAAGGGAGAAACCCTATCAGATTTGAGCAAAACACTGAGGTTTGCAGAAAGGCAAACATGAAACGGAGACAAGGAACATAATATTTGTAACACCACATCAGCAGTTACATCATCGTCTACTTTCCCCAACCTAATGCAAGATAATCTCCAAATTGAGCACTTTGTGGTTTCGGTGAAAATTAGAAGTTTCCAGCTTTTGCATTGGACAATGTCCTTAACAAAAATATGAAGAGGGGAAAAAAAAGGTAAATGTTATATGAAAACAGCAGCTTCCACCCGAATCAAAACAGAATAATTGACTGCAGAGTTCAGAGAAGGATTGGACAAAAAAAAAAAAAAAAAAACCACGGCTTGGGGATTTAACTCCTGCACCTGTGTCAGTACTCTGTAGTTATGGCTGTTATTTAAAAGTCAGCCGCATGATCACAGCGCCGTCATGTCACATTCACACTTTTAAGAAATATAGTTGCTGTATCAACTGTTTTACAGTTATATACATCAAATTGCAGGACATGTCATTTGGCATACAGTGTTGCAGCTGCAAGTTGGAACCGGTTCTGTTGTGGGAACAAAATGCTGTTAACAGACAGTATATGTGCAGTTCAAAATGACAGAATAATGTCTCGCAGAATTTACAGTTGCCAGAACCTATTCTATCACATTATTCATTGTGTTTCCGTAGGTAGTGAGCGTGGGATTCTTGGCTTCCTTGCTTTTATGTATTCCTCTAATATAGAGTAAAATTTTTTGATAAATACCACATTTTTAAGCAAATAGATTTTGTTATGACTGTCCTTATATACAGTAGTCCTCGCTTACTGATGATTTGTTCAGCAACCATTCAGAGTTATGAATAAGGAGACTTAACAGTCAATCCTCAAAGTTGCAGCTCTTGCAGCATGCTTACAGTCACATGATGGTGATTTGAGCCCTTGGCAACAAGCATGCATTTATAATGGTTGCAGTGTCCCATGGTCATGTGGTCACTATTTGTCACCTTCCGACAGGCTTTTGACAAAGTCAATGGGGAAAGCTGGCAGGAAGTTGCAAATCACAGTCACGTGATGTTGTGTTTAATGACCCACATAGGTCTGTTTTGTCACATTCAAATTGTCTTATTCAAAAGTAAAAATATTCATTGTATTATTATTATTATTTTTGTATTTCTACTTTTGCCTTCATAAATATGATTTAAAGCTCGTGGATTCTTTGGTTTAACTGTTTCTAATATGGACAGTGAAGAAGCCCATGCCAAGAAGATGGAATTGTTGCTTGCCCAAAGACATCTTGGCTCAGAGGCAGTCCCAAGATTAGCTGGATGGGATCATTCTCTGAAATATGCCTGTCCTTTTAGATCATAGCATTTGCTGGAACAGTAGGTAGAATCTGTGGCTGGAATGGCACTGCCCAGCAGAGAGACATATGCCAGTTGTGGCCCTAAGTGGAATCATATAACTCTGATGACAGTAAAATCCACCATTTCCACCATGCAATTATATTATTATAATACAATCTATATGGACCTGCCTTTGAAAACAACCTGGAAATTTCAACTGATAGCAATAGCAATGGTACTTAGACTTATATACTACCCCATAGTGTCTTTACAGCACTCTCTGGGCGGTTTACAGAGTCAGCATATTGCCCCCAACAATCTGGGTCTTCATTTTACCAAGGATCGAACTCTAGGCTGTGGGCAGAGTTTGCCTGCAATTCTGCATTTTAACCACTGCACCACCAGGATTCAGGTATAAAACAGTTGCTGATATACAACACTGCTTCTTCAGTGTGACATATCTTCTCCACATCTTGCATTGGTTAACATTAGTTTTCTGAGACCAGTGTATATGGCTTGGCTTGACTCTTAGCACCTGCCTGCTCTTGGAAGAGTTTGCCCAGCCCTTGCAAGAAGTCAAAGGGACATGAATCAAAAGGCAATTGTTGCCACAAGGGGACATATATTTTGGCAGAGGTATGCCTAGCAAACTCTTTGTAGGTATTTATAGTTACTTGAACAGATGTTTGGAGCTTGGTTCTTGATTGCTATTGTTTTCTGTGTTTTTTATAACTAGGCTGCCATGTTCACTATGATGATAGTTACAATTTTGATATTATATATTGTATTGATCTTATTTGTTTAATGTGTTTGAATTCTGTAATTGCAAACTGCCCTGGAATTGGGGCAACTAGCCAGTATATAACTAGGTGAAAATAAATAAATGAATAAAGTTGGCCTTATGTTTGGTAGAACATCAGAGTGGACCACAACATTGTACGTCTAGGTTGCAATTAAAGAGGCAGGGTTTCTTACTTGAAAAGCACATTCAAGATCCTCATCCATTTGTTTCTTTTTGAAAAGAAAAAAATCCTCCAAAAATTCAGGTCTCTAGTTGTTTTTTCTTCCAGCTTTTTAAGTTGGGCAGGCAGTATTTTACTGAGTGAATATTTCTCTAAATTCTAAAATTTCAGTGTCTCTCCCTTAGTCAATAGGTGGGAGAAAATGTTGCTGTAGTTATTGCAATTTTCAAGTATAATTATTGTACTTTGAAATCATTCAGCAACTATAGGAAGTGAAAATATTCTCCATTTTTCTGGCAGAAGTATATTGCTGTTATGTTCTTTCAAAAGCTTACATTCATTCTTCAACTGCTCAGCTACCTTTTCATTCTCTCTCCACTCACTATTGAGTTTTTTGCTTTCAGTTCCAAGCAAATGATTGGAAAATAGGTGTTGTTACTAAACTGAACTGAATGTGTTTGGATTTGTTTTTCTTTGCTTAATCAATCTGCTCTGATTTTATAGACAATAAATTCTTTCCTTGAGCAGCAGCATCTTTTGTGGCTGAGAGGGCTTGCAGGTATTATGTGGAAAAGAGGGAGGGTACTGAAATTACCAAGACCCAGAATGCCTCTGAATAGCTTTACATGATTCACATGCATTACTGGAAATTAAGAAGGCAAACCTGTACCTACCTTATGTATTACAGTTTGATTGGACTGCCAGGTTATAAACCAAAATTATATTAAAACGAAGCAAAACTGATATTAGCAATAGCACTTAGACATATATATACACCGCTTCACAGTGCTTTACAGCCCTCTCTAAACGGGTTACAGAGTCAGCATATTGCCCCCAACAATTTGGGTCCTCATTTTACCCACCTCGAAAGGATGGAAGACTGAGTCAACCTTGAGCCTGGTGAGATTCGAACTGCCAAACTGCTGGCAGCCAGCAGTCAGCAAAAGTAGCCTGCAGTACTGCACTCTAACCACTGCGCCACCGCAGCTCATTAGTTACCATTAGTTACTCATATTCCAGATTAAATATGTGTTCTGTATATTCATCAGTAGTGGATGAATAAATAAGCTGTAAGGAGTTACAAATTTGCTAATGTCAGACATATAAAGATTTGGTGTAGAGGTTAGGCTAGAAAACAGGGCAGTCTGAGTTCCAAACCTGCATTAATCACAAAGCCAGCTGAGTGATCTTGGGCAAGTCCTAAGAAAGAGGCAATATCAACCATTTCTGAAAATTTGCAAAGAAAATTTTAGGGACTAAAATCCCAGCAGCTGCCAGGAATCAACAATGACTTGAAGGGACCAAAACAAAAACAAAAAAAGCCCGACTCTATGCTGTTACATCGTTCTGCTACCACAGTTCTCAGATGAGACAATGATAGGTAATAGGAGAACCAGAGGTGGTATTCATCCGGTTCGGACCAGTTCAGGCGAACCGGTAGTAGCGACCTGCGCTATGCCGTCCTATTCTCCAGTGAGGTTGCAGGATAGGCCAGGAATGGGTGATGACTTCATCCTTCTGCCTAGAGACTGAGTCATAATTTTCATAGCCACGCCCCGTTGCCTCTCTCTCTGCTCCAGTTATCGACTCAGTCCTTGCCAGAGAGAGACGAAGCAAAGTGCATGCGTGGAAGGCCGCGTGCATGCACAGAAGGCGCGTGTGTGACCGAAGTGAGCGCGTGCGCGTGCACGCTCACATTTTCGGTGCTGGGCGAACCGGTAGGAAAATTATGTGAATCCCACCTCTGAGAGAACATGAAATTTAGGATGCATTTCAGATATGAGAAGCCCGGTATATTTACATAAAATGCTTTGGCTGTGTATATTCATATTAGTGGTGAAATCCAAATTTTTTTACTACCGGTTCTTTGGGCGTGGCTTGGTGGGCATGGTGTGGCTTGGTGGGCGTGGCAGGGGAAGGATACTACAAAATCTCCATTCCCACCCCACTCCAGGGGAAGGATACTGCAAAATTTCCCCATTCCCTCCTCACTCCTGGGGGAAGGATATTGCAAAATCTCCATTCCCACCCCACTCTGGGGCCAGCCAGAGGTGGTATTTGCCGGTTCTCCGAACTACTCAAAATTTCCACTACCAGTTCTCCGAACTACTCAAAATTTCCGCTACCGGTTCTCCAGAACCTGTCATAACCTCCTGAATTTCACCCCTGATTCTTATGTATCAAATGCCTCCAGCTCAATATAGGGTAGGATTCTATAAATCAAGATATTTTGTCAATCTATAGTCCAGTAAAATACATCTGTGTAGGATTAGAATTTACTGCAATTGTGTTCCTGCAAAAATAAAATCTTTGTGATTACATGTAGTTCATACTTGATCTAATAATGGTGTATTGTAGATCAGGATTGGAAGCCGGCTTCTTTTTTAGAACAGCCTTTGACATATTTTTGAATAGTACATATTACTACTATTATCAGAATGACTGCATTGAAAATATAACTTCAACATATTATTTCATTGTGCTACAGGTAGTTATTTAGCACCATCAATTTACAAAAGGCAATTTATTCTTTTTCTCATGCTGTTAAAGCAAATTGGGATGTAATTAGATTTATATATTGAATCATCTCATTTGCATATCCAATTAATTCTTCCTGTTTTAATTTGCTAAGCTTGAACTCACATTAGTAGTAAAAATAATATTTAAATTATCAAGAACTCATCCTACCTTTTTTATAATTCACTCAATATGTGTCATTCCAACTTGATTCTAATTCTCCTATTGCCCCCTTTTTTCTAAATCTTGAAAGTTATTATACAATAAGTGAAAATAATTTTAAAAATTAAAGGAGTTATTTAACCTGACAAAAACTAATATATTATAAATTCTATTATTTAAATCATCAGCCTTCATGTAATTATGATTCAAGCATATAACTTGGCTAATTTTATTTAACAAGTATAATGTCCAACTTGCCTATTTTATGCTGATGCCGGAATAGACATTTTTCTTCACATACAAAAGTTGTATTAGTTATACATTTCATAATAGTGATACTTTGCACTTAAAAACAAAACATAATAAAGATGTTTTGTTATTTCATCCTATCTGCCCCAAGTTTTTATCAAAGTCAGGAAGAAATCCATTGAATTTCTTGGCTTATCTCTATTTGAAGATGACCCAGTATCAATAAATAAAAGTTTAGTAGTTTTCTTCAGTATTAGACACAAAAGATCAATTTAGATCCTCTGTAACAGTCTGTAACAGTGTTTCTTAACTTCAGCAAATTTAAGATGTGTGGACTTAAACTTCAAGAATTCCTCAGACAACCATCCTGCTGGGGAATTCTGGGAATTAAAGTCCACACATATTAAACTCACTGAGGTTGAGAAACAATAGGAGAAACATATTTCATAGTTTGCATGGTAGCTAATAGATCTAAAACTGTTCTACTTTATTGAGCAAAGTAACTAAACATCCTCCATTTTTTCCCTTCATCAGAGGAAATGTCACTTCCTAGATTTCTCACCTTCTTTATTTGCTAATATAACTTTTCACACTCTTTTAAAGTGACAAATAAATATTTATGTATTTAGTCAAGCCAAAGAGTAAGCATGATACATTTAGATTTAAAAGTGGATGTTGTGTAGTTCATTGCAGAAGGTTAATTGTGTGCACTGAATGGACTGAAAAACAACACCATTGTGGTAAAGAATAAAAAGGTATATTTGTGTAAAATCTGTTTTTCTGATTGTAAGGGCTGATGTAATAACTTTTGTCGTTGATGAGTGTCACATTTCAATATCAAAGCGTAAGGGTGAGAGAGGACATGTTTATGTAAAATAATTTATCCATACATGAGGGACTCATATGCAACATTTTTCATACTGTATAGGAAGAATCTGGGCTAAAAACAAAAAACAAAAAAACTGGATAGCATGTGAATCAAAAAAACACCTCAGCATATAATTCTTGGGTAATCATCAACACCTTTTTTATGCGTGTGTGTGTGTTTAGTTTTCTTTTTTTTTATCCTGCCTTTAGTATTTTTATGAATTTTTATGAATAACTCAAGGTAGATAGAATACCTAATATCTTTCCTCCTCCTATTTTTCAATAACCCTGTGAGGTAGATTAGGCTGACAGAGAGTAACTGACCCCAAATCAACAAGACATCTTTCACACTGGCTTCCATTCCTAAGGTAGACTAAAGCTAACAAGTCTCCTGGTTTCTAGTCTGGAGCCTTAATGACGAGACCAAACTGGCGCTTTCATGGGCTAGTAGCAGCGGTGGGTTGCTCCCAGTTCGGCCCAGTTCTTAGAACCGGTAGCGGTGGCGGCGCGCGCAAACCGGTAGTAAAGGGTTTTAGAACCCACTACTGGCTAGTAGCCCGTAGCATGCTTGTATCTCCTGCAAATAAGCATTAATCTTATTTGTTGTGACATATCCCAAAAGCAAAATTGTCATAGCAATTTAAAAAACACCTATGTTATATTTTAGAGCTTTAGTCAAAAATATAATACTGGCAAATAGTATGTGTATACTATCAACAGCAAAAATACTACTGCTGTTTATTTGGATGAGGTAGAGTCCTATGCTCAATAATGCAAATGAACTATGTATGCACAGCCTCTAAATCTAAAGCACTTATTGAAAATCTATTGTAAATTGAATTCCTAAGGCAAGATATTATAGGTTTTGTATTAGAAACATAGGAAAAATCCACAGCATAAAACTTGTTATAGGTCTTTGGTGGGTAATGTAACTTGTACATACACTCTTATAAAAGAGTGTCCTTGCAAGTTTTTTATTTATGCTGAAGTAAGCAGAGCAGACTTATTTGATAACAGGCTACACTAGATTTAAGTTTAGTATTTATTTCGGTTATAAAGAGGTTTTTGCATTTGCCACTGCAAAACTGCATTGGGTCACTGGCATAATAGAGGGAAAAATAACCATGAGAAATACCAAAAGCAAATTAGTTTTAGAATTTAGAACTTAGAATTAGAATTTAGAATTTAGAATTAGATGTTTCATTTAATCAGCTCAACATACTTTGTAAATTGTATAAAGGTGTCCTTTAATAAACATCATCTATAGTTTGGTATGATCAGATCTGAATAATTGTACAAATAACAAACACACTTAGCTTCTTAATCCATAGAAAGGAACAACAGATCAGGCTCACATAGAAAATCTCAAATGAAAATTATATTTAAAGCCATAGCTTAATGGTTCTTTGGAAATCTGTCTGTCTGTCTGTCTGTCTATCTATCTATCTCTATCTATCTATCTATCTATCTATCTATCTATCTATCTATCTATCTATCTATCTATCTATCTATCTATCTATCATCTTCTTTTAAAAGTGTATTTTAATTCATAATTTAATTAAATTTAAATATTTATTTAAAAAATCTGTATGGCTGCTTATCGTACAACTCTAGGCAATTATATTCTTCCCTGGTAAATGTGATTTGATTGCTATCTCCTCATAGTCAATTAAGTCTATTGGAGAATTACCATCTTTGGTAGTGGATGGGATTGAACTGCCCCAGACTGAACCAGTGTGTAATACAAAAGGGTGCTTCTGAACCTTCGGTTGGTTCAGAATACAGTTGTCTACACAATTTAGTGTGCACGTAGATTTGTGGATGTGTTAACTCTTTTGCGGGAGCTGCACTGCCAATTTGCTTCTGGGTACAATTCAAGATGCTGGTTATCACCTTTAAACCCTATATGGCTTAGAGCCAGGCTATTTGAAGGACCACCTCTCCCTATTACATCTACCTGGCCCACCAAGATAGGAAAGCAGGGTATATTGCAGGTCCCATCCATTAGGGATATACAACTGGTGGACCACAAAAAAGAGCTTTCTCTTGATCGCTCCTTCACTATGGCCCTCACCTTGTAGCTTATTGCTTTTCCAAAAGACCCTGAATATGTAGGTTTGTCAGCAGGCCTAGGGACTCTGAATGGAGATAGAGTTGATCATAAGATTGACTTGACTGTGTTGCTACTCCATGGGGGAGGGGAGAGTCGGGTGGTTATGGTTTTCTATGTTGTGGGTTTTAATGTTGTAAGTTGCCTGAGGACTCCAGTGTGTGAGTTGGGCAGCTATATTAATTTGGTTAATTAAAAAATACTGTTTTCACATATCTGTTCAGGAAAATATATGTGTGTGGCAGAACAGTGCATGTATCTGCTAGTTGGATAGTTGCAGGCAACTCTATGCTCGCTTGAAAATTATCTCTAGAGTAGATATTTTAGCTTGCATAGAATCACATGCACATATTTTGGGTAAAAGTGTGCTTCAATTGTACTCGATACCCATTAGGCAAAACATTCTGAAAGAAAAAGGAGGGATATATTATATCTTAATGAAGATGATGTGACCAGTGAGTTGGAATTGATGAATATATGCATGGAAGTGAAGAGGTACAATTATGAGTGAAAACGTTAAAATATACAGTATGTTAGAAAATATGAGAGTTGGTGTCATCTAGATTGTTGTAGATGTGTGAAGGTAGGGATTATTCCAATGGTAAAATAGATGTCTGTACCTAACCATGATGATGCCACTGACAAAATTGTCATTGTGATATAATGATGACAGCTTTGCAGTCTCTCTGACTCACTGTCTCTGTCTGTTTCTCTGTCTCTGTCCGTTTCTCTGTCCTGTCTCTCTCTCTCTCTGTCTCTCTCTCTGTCTGTCTCTCTCTGTGTGTGTGTGTCTCTGTCTCTCTCTGTCTCTGTCTCTGTCTCTCTCTCTCTGTCTCTCTCTGTCTCTCTCTCTCTCTGTCTCTCTCTCTGTCTCTCTCTCTCTGTCTCTGTCTCTCTCTCTCTCTCTGTCTCTCTCTCTGTCTCTCTCTCTCTGTCTCTCACACACACACACACACTAAGTTTTGCATCATGTTGCAACATACATTTTGCAGGTTGCTTCTACCCTCCATGGAGGGTAATAATTTTATATACACTCTAGTGAACACAATAATGAAGAGATAAATTGAGGGAAAGAATGTATTACATTCTGAATGAATGTGATCCACTGGGACAGGTTACTCTATTATCTGACCTAAATGGATAGATGTAAGCCACATCAAAGTTACAGGAAAAAGTCAGTGGCCTATTTGGCCAGAAATATGTGAAAATGAAAGCTGCTCTCTGGTGATTCAAACATAACAGTTACAGAAAATCACGGCAAAGGTGGGGAAAAGAAATGTAACATTATGTTACAAATGTATTTGCAATTTATATATGACTCCTATATGTGTAATTGACAGAGTTCAAAAAATTAAAATCATTGCTGTTTTATGTTCCACTTTCTTCAGAGTTTACCTTTTTTCCTCTGATCTTACTTCAAATTTGTTTCTGTTGCTTTTCCTTTAGATGTTAATGATGATACAGATATCCTTTGTGTGGAACTAATTAGCAAGTAACAAGGAATATGGAGCTTCCTAAATGATAAGGTTGTGTTGAGATCCAGATTTAAGGGCAAAATATCATTTTGAACATGCATGGGCACTCACACTGCACCTGTGAGGAAAAGAAATAAGCCCAGAAAAAAACAAGGAGTCTTGAAGCGTTCCTGACAGGTATGCCTGCTAGCCCACACACAGTTTGAATCCCATTTTGCTCTTCAAATCTGAAACTCTGCACACTTCTTATAAATAATTAGCATAAGGCAAACAGAAGAACCTGCCCTTGGCAAATGAGAATTACAATATCTCTGAACCAGGCTTCAGGCAATGGTATAGAACAGAAAGAGGAATAGTGTTTTCATCCAAAAAGAAATCCATCTCATTGTTTCAGTGGAAATAAATCTTTTAATTAAATTAACCCTAGGAATCCATTGGTGGTTTGCAGAGGGTCTAGAAATCTAAAATTCTCTTATTCTAACCTTCATCTCTTTTTTATTCTGATGTTTAAATAGAGCCAGTCATAGAAACTCTGGAGACAGGACCCTGAGAAGAAAATATTCTTGGCAAGCTCAGTGAGATGTTAGGAGTCCCTTGAAAGTAATTAATGTTGAGAAACTGCAACTAGTAGTTTTAAGTAACCATCAACAGCTATCTATAATGTTGGAAGTGATCATTTATAGAACTGTACAAGTATTTTTTTTCCATTTAGTACCCTAGATATTTTTATATCCTGTTGTTACTGTCTATCACAGACTGATAATAACAAACCCAGCAACAATAATAAAATGGGATCGAGTAGAACTTCAACTCAAAATAAATTCTACGCTTTAAGAAACACTAGCAGGGAAAGTATTCCCCTAGTATTTCCTTAGTTTTAAGCTTCATGTTTTGTCAAATTACATATGTAATTCCCCCTTAACTAGGTTTCATTGGACTAGAGCAAGTATAATCCAACATAAGAACGTAAGTTCAAATCTCACCAGGCTCAAGGTTGACATGGCCTTCCATCCTCCCAAGGTGGGTAAAATAAGGACCCAAATTGTTGGGGGCAATATGCTGATTCTGCTTAGAGAGGGCTGTAAAGCACTTTAAAGCGGTATATAAGTCTATGTGCTATTGCTATTGCTATAAGTGGTGCTGTGCTGAATCATACCACTCAACCACCTAGTCCAGTAGGCTGTTCTCACAGTAGCCAGCACAAGGAAGTTCAGTACCTTCCCAACGGATGGCCTTGAGAGATAGTCACACTGCCATCAAGGCTAAGAGCCATTCATCCTCATGTCTATCAATCAGTCAAATCCTTTTTTTGAAGCCAGCCAAGAGAGTAGCTAACATATCTTTTGTTAGTGAATTCAAGCTTTCATCTGCTTGTCACAAGAACATGCAAATTCCAAAATTTAATTAAGTGCTGCATTAATTACGTATGTATATGCATATGTATATGTATATCAGGGGTGGGTTCCACTTACCTTCCCTACCGGTTCGCATCGCAACGGAAGTGCGCGTTTCTCGCAAAAGACCCAGAAATGACCCTCTGCGCATGTGCAGAAGCCTTTGCGCATGCACAAAGGTTTTTTTTGCAAGCCGCGGCAACCAGAGGACCGGTTTGGGAGCATGGACCGCCGGTCATCGCTGCCGGTTCTATGAGCGGGGGTAAATTTCCGCTACCGGTTCTAATGAACCGGTCCAAACCGGCAGCAACCCACCACTGATGTATATGTGTATGTGTATATGTATATGTATATGTATATGTATATGTATATGTATATATCCACTTCACTCCTATCTCCCTTGACTAGTCTTGCTTTCTCTTAAAACATTTGTAAAATAAATAATAAAAGCACCCTTACCCTATTATCAGATAATAACCATTTTCAGTTAATTGCTGGAAGGGACATAAATATATCAATTTATGTGCATACAATGTCATTCTAGGCCTGTTTGTACAAGGAGCTATAACACACTCATAAAACTTTGAATATGTCATATCCTAAATAATTTGAGTGTTTATTTTTAAGATATTTTGAGAAATTATTCCATAGGAATTACAGTTACCCAGTCAGCATAGTTTTCATGTGTAGAATATGTTGCTTCATTGTAATAAAAATAATTGAAGCTGGAAATAAACTATCTTTCATGAGTTTTCCCTCAACAGAAGTGAAGGTGGGATTAAATTACCTCTTTCCTTGAATAGTCATTTTCTTCGTTTCCATTTTTAAAACAAGAAAAGGAAAAGTGCACTTTTTTTCTCAAAGACATGATATTGTTAAATTGTCTTATGTTCATCTGTTAAGCGCTATGCAGAGGCATAAACACTCAGACCAGAAACATATATTGAGAATCCCATGCTTTATTTCCATGTTAATTTTTTCCCCTTGAGCTACTCCTACTCAAATACATCAAAGGACAATATTTATTACTTTTGATTGAAATTCAAGTCCATGGCTTCTGAGAAATTGGAAACCTGCTGATTTACCTCCAAGTATGCATTATTTAACCGTTACTTCATTTTAGAAGGGTGATATGCAGTGCATGTGAAAATAAAATACACACTTATTGCAGTTTCACTGAAAATGGCACATTGTTTTCAAACCGTGTTTGGTATTTTCTAAAGAAATATGCCAACTCCTATGCATTGGATCCCTTAATAGGCAGCCTCTTAAGGTTTAGTCTGATCTCTACCTGTGCTTTGCATTTTGATATCAATGTGTTTTATTTACTAAGGTTCTTATCTTTGAGCATTTCCCAGCTCAACATCTCTCACCATAACATCAAAACAAACATTTCCTCCAGAGAACAACTAGCTACACTTCATCTCCTGAGATGCAATTATTCCATGTTTGTCCTTAATACCCTTGGGATATGATGATGCAGCAGACTCCCTTTGTTCAACCAAACACAGTCATCTCTTTATTTGTTAGTGCTGTAAATACTAATTCATGCAGGTTTGCATCACACCTAAATTTACTTTGACAGCCTGCTAGCTGTGCTGAGCAAATTTCTCTATAAAAGTTGCTTTTAAATATCTACTTGCAACTATAACTGTGAAGGCTGAGAAAGGCGGATGTGAAGAGGTGTGACAATTTCCATATCTAGAGTTGATTTTTCAAGGGTTCTGTTACATGTAGTACTTGACTTACAATAGTTCATTTAGTGACCGTTCAGAGTTACAACAGCACTGAAAAAAGTGACTTAAAACTGTTTTTCACACTTACGACCATTGCAGCTTGCCCATGGTCATGTGATCAAAATTCAGACGCTTGGCAACTGACTCATGTTTATGATGGTTGCAGGGGCCCAGGGTCATGTAATCATGACCTTTGTAATCTTCTCACAAGCAAAGAAAATGGGAAACTCACATTCATGTAACAACTCTGTTACTAACTTAATAACTGCAGTGATTTACTTAACAACTGTGGCAAGAAAGGTCATAAAATGGGGCAAAACTCACTTAGCAAATGTCTCACTTAGCAACAGACATTTGAGGCTCAATTATGATCCCAGGAGATGTTCCTTCTCTGCCGTGGTACCTGCCTTATGGAATATTATTCCCTCCCAAAATTACTTCAATTCCATCTCTTTTGATATTGCAAAAAGCCCTCAAGGCCTTTCTATGTTGTCAGGCCTGAGGCTCCCAGGCACCTAGAAACTTGCTTAGAGAATATCCTTAAATGACAAAATTGACAGTATACATATATATCCACGAGAGAACTTTAATTAAATTCAAGCAAGAATGGATCCCTTATGTACAATTTATCACAGAGGAAGGCTGATTTAAACATCTGAAATATGTTTTTTATGACTCATATAAGAACTACCAACTATTACTAATGTTTCAATTGCTAATTTCAAGTATCTAAACTCTGGCTGGTATTTGGGGCTATAAATGGAAAGGGAGGATCTTTCAGTAAAAGGCAATTTACTTTTTCTTTTTCTTTTTATTCAAATGTAGTCTTTTTTGTATCATCTTGCATTTCACTTGCTTTGTTTTCCCCCCAATATTTTAACAATAAACACATAGACAAAAAGTTAAAGAATATAACAATAAACAAATTAGTATGGAATGTATTTATTTTAAAAGTGAAGAACAAGAGAACACTTTGAAACTGCTGAGTACTCTAGCTGTTAGGTAAAATGAATGAAACAAAAACAGAGCAAAGAATTATTCAGAGAGAGGGTATTCTTACCGAATTGTCTTATTCTATTCTGCTGATGAATTCATAAAGCATATCACAGAAGCATTACAATTACAAATGCTTTCATCTGCTTGTCACAAGAACATGCAAATGAAAAGAGTCCATGGTACTTCAAAGAGAAGATTAATGTTATAGTCGGTAATAAACTAAAGACAAGAAGAATAATCCAATATTTCAAAGAAAAACTTTTAACTGTATGGAGTGTCTTATGCTAAGTGGAAATATAAAGTAAGAAAACCCAGAAACAAGAAGCAGAAAGAAAGGTGGCTTTCAGGACAGAGTAAACTGTCTTGGTAGAGAGATGGTCCATTCAGTTATTGAAGTCATCTTAGTAAAAATTTGAATTGGATTTAGAAATCAACAGGGAGCTATTGATTCAATATATTATATATAAACAAAGCTTACTTTTACAAATATTTTGCGTAAAAGTAATAGCATATTCTCAGAATAATTCCCAGAATGTATTTAGTTTTACGTGTGTATGGCGAAGTCCACTAAGTTTACAAACCTGTGCATACTTAACTACAGGCAAAGTTCTATGGAGATTCTCAGTCATCCAGGACATGGTTGTCCCAAAGGTGCTTTTTCAAAAGGCAACTGGACTTTTGCCTCTTGAAAAAGCACCTTTGGGAGTGGGACTACAGCTGAAGTTCTTCTGCACTCTGAATATATTTATAAACAAAAACATTGTGACAAAGACTAACATTATCCTTCTTATTCTATTCCAATGTTTATACTTCCCATCTCTACCCTTGCTTATAGATAATGCAAATATTAAACATCAGACCAAACAATAATAGAACATTTCAGCCTTTGAAAGTACTGAGTACTCTTAACTATTTGGCAAAAAAAATAAAAAAAATAAAAATAAGCAAAAACAAAGAAAAGAATTACCCTTTGTGTTGTGCATGATGCAACATGATGCTCCATATTGTCTAAGGCCTATAAAGGGCTGCAGTTGGTGATAATTTAGTTTGGTAAAATAATAAAATAAGTTTTGAGCTGCATGTTAATACTGCCTTGTCATCAATAATGAGCATGTAAAAGGAAGAACTGCAATACATTTCTTGTAAAAATGTGGCATTGTAGAGAAATCTTTTTTTTTTTTTGCCTTTTTAAAACAATTATCCATAAATATGTTCTGTAAAGAAATAGGTCATTGCCATTGATTTATATACCAAAGGCTTTGTTGCTTTTTCTCCAGCAGGTTTCTTTTTTCTATATCCTGAAAGATCTGAGTAGCTTTGTAAGGATATTTCTTTTTAAAAAAATCTATTCATATATAATCTGGGACAGGAGGAAAGTTATAAAAATAGGTCAGTTTCTCCCAATTATCTCAGAGTATAATGAATGATATATGCCTAGTAATAGAAGTGTTTGTTCTTTTATCAATAACAAATATTATAATAAAATTGTTCTTAATTGTTATTCCCAGTTTATAGGGTTGAAACGAGGGGATAAATCTGATTTTCCAAAACCAGAGAACAATTAAGGGTACAAAGCCTGATTTTAAAATGATTATTCAAATTGTTGCTGTTTTTCTGTGGATTATAATTCTGATGTGAGATTTAGGGCAGTTCCACACCATTACTGTGTCTTTTAAAAGCAATTCAAGATTGATCAGTCTTTGTTCTTCGAAATGATGTTGAAATGCAATAGATACCAGTTTTATTCTCTTTCCTTGAGCAACAGGGAAGCACAAAGATTGATATGCAGTCAATTTTGTTCTTTTGGGTGTTAACTTCTCTGATGATTCCGCCCCAAAGCCTGAATGCTTGCCAAGAGGAAGAGCTGCAAAGTCACACAGCTGCCATCCTTAAGCTGCATTTAAAAGACACCCAATGCATGGAGTCTCAAAGGAAATGAGAAAGGCTGATTAGAGTTCAGGAACCAGGTTAAGACAAGTGTTCTCACAATGGGGAAAAGCCTTCCCCTCAAATTCTATAGCCTAAATGTTTCTAGTAGAACATTATCTTCTTTATGATTCTGGAATGGCCTGAATGAGCAGTTACACAGTGGTGAATATTGTAGGCTAACTCTGCCCCACTGCCAGGAATTTGATCCTGATGGGGCTCAAGGTTGACTCAGCCTTCCATCCTTCTGAGGTCAGTAAAATGAGGACCTAGATTATTGGGGGGGGGCAATATGCTGACTTTGTAAACCATTTGGAGAGTGCTATAAAACAACCTCGAGCAGTATTTAAGTCTAAGTGCCATTGCCATTCCATCTCACAAACTGAGGCAGTTGGGGTATGGAATAGCCTGCATTCAGCCATGGCTTTCTAGATCCATACCCAAACAAATTACTTTCAGTGTTTTTATTGTTTTTACTGTTTTATTTTACAGTTTTAAAATGCTTTTAATATTTTAATTGTAATATATTTTTTGAATTGTAAGCCACCCAGGGTAATTGACTGAGATGAGCAGCCGTAGAAATTGAACAAATAAATAAATAAATAAATACTCTTTCTGTTACCTAATGACACAATCTGGCCCATAGAAAAATATTCCTAAAGGACAAAAGAAAGGAGTTTGAGCTGGAAGTCTTAAAATTACCTGAAAACTTAGAAGAACTGGGGAGGATTTTGAGAGAGGAGGTGCAATTGCCAAAACAACCTAAAATGGATCTAACTAGCAGTGAGGATTTGCATAGATTTATTTAGTAAAGAGCAATATTGGTAATCCTAAAATGGACTGAGCAGTTTTTTCTTTTTCTATTGCATTGTTACAAATCTTGATCCATGCATTTCAATACAATGATGTTTATGTAACATAATTTAAAATTATTGACATTAGATTATTTAGATATTTAGAGAAGAAAAAAAGATAGACTATCAATATTACATTTTGGATATCAGTACTGCAAGTGATGAAATGATGCAAGCTGAGTCAACCGTGAGCCAGTGAGAATCTAACTGCCAAATTGCAGGCAGCCGGCAGTCAGCAGAAGTAGCCTGCAGTATTGCATTCTAACCACTGCGCCCCCACGGCTCAAAAATGGGGGGGGATCCATTTTTTTCTGCATTATACTGTGTATGTCTTTTCAATACTTGGGGTTGGGGGTTCATAATTTTCCTTTAGGCTACAGCTTGGTATAATTTTATAAATTTAATAAATAATTATTCCCATTGTTATGTTGTAACCATACTTCAAAGTTTTGCATCCCTTTTATCATATAGGGGATTTTTTTCCTGTTTCTGTGTGATAACTAAGTAAAAGTTTATATATGAGGCTGATGTATATCACAGAGTTAATTCAAAGGGAGCTTGAAAACTCCTGAAGTGTTCCAGGACAAGTCCAAAGAACATTGCCAAAGAGAAGTCCAGGTTTGATTATAGCCAAGACCATAAAGAGGACGTGGCACCATGGGAATTTTTCTACTCCATACAGATGAGCCTTCATTTTCTACTCCATACAGATGAGCCTTCATTTTTTGTCATCTGAACATGACAAAAAATAGCTCAATCCTCCTCCTAGGGAAGAGGGT
>QLTV01012186.1:3262302-3279816 GCA_003457575.1 Thermophis baileyi | reverse complement strand
TCAGAATGGGCTGTTGGAGACTCCTGGGAGGGGAGGGGAGGGGGGGCATGGCCAGCCCAAAATCAGCTGCCCAGTGCGTGCATGCACGCTGGAGCTGATCTATGACAATGGCTCCCATGCCGGCGGATATGGCTCCGCATGCCACCTGTGGCACGCGTGCCATAGGTTCGCCATCACGGATATAAACTATAGTAGAGAATCCTGAAAGCCTGAGTGTAATTCCCTTCCTCTTGTATTCCAGGAAGTTAGTCAGAGCCAGTCTGAGTTTTCTGTTAATGTTTCCTTTATTTGCCAAGCTTAAAGAATGCTTCTTTACATGTTGTAACCATGCCTGCATAATTTTTTCCAATCCTTGAGATTTTCTACATTGTGCCAGATTAAATGAAATGGGCAGTAGAGAAGGACAAAATTCAACTTACTCCAGTGGGAAAACAATGTTTTTGCAGGGGGGACATCAGTCAATCTCCTTTTTAATAATGATGAATGCAGCACATCAGAGTGGCTAAAGCAGAAATTCTTCTATATGTTGAATGAAGGTTTTGGGGAAGGTTGGAAGCTGCTGAAAATGGCCTTCCAAGTAAACCTGAACTAGGATAGTGCATGGATCTTTTTGTAAATTCAGATAAAAACCCACTATTTAAGCTCTGATGGTGCTATAGTGGTTAGAGTGCAGCACTGCAGGCTACTTCAGCTGACTGCTAGCTGCAGTTCGGCGGTTCAAATCTCACCGGCTCAAGGTTGACTCAGCCTTCCATCCTTCTGAGGTGGGTAAAATGAGGACCCAGATTGTTGGGGGCAATATGCTGACTCTGTGAACCACTTAGAGAGGGCTGTAAAGCACTATGAAGCAGTATATAAGTCTAAGTGCTAGTGCTATTGCTATCAAACCATTTGTGCTCAGATTTTGAATACAAAAAGTTAAAGGAATTTATCCTTGTTAGTCATAAAGATGTAAAGTTATCCCAAAGGCTTCTGAAACAGATTACATTTTAAGTCAACATTTTAGGCAGTAGAGCCTCATTCGTTCGTTCATTCATTCATTCATTCATTATTTATTTATTTATTTAAAATAATCTTTAATTGGTTTTTCCCCTTTAAAAACAACATACAAAAAACAACGTACAAAAACATAAAACAAAAACAAACATAGAAACAACTAACCACTTTTACAGCTTTTTCATAACATTTTCATTATTATTTACCCTTTACAGTATTGCTATTTTTATTTTGACTATATCTATTTCTATACATTTCTATATTAAATGGATTGAGTCTCCTATTGTGTTTCCCGATTCTATTTCTTATATTTTGATTACATACATATATCTATTTATTTACATCACAGAGCAAGAAAAAGAAGAAAGACCCCTTACAATTTCCTAATTGATACTCCTATTTTATAACAGTATTTGAAATTTTTTGTTTCGTTCTAACCACTTGTACCATTTATCCCATGCTTCATAGAATTCCGTATCTTCTTTATCATGCAATTCCATTGTTAATTTACACATTTCGGCACATTCTAAAATTTTTCGGACAACCATTGTGGATGTGGGAATATTATCAAATTTCCAACTTTGCGCGTAAACTATCCTGGCCGCAGTTATTATGTGGAGTATTATATATCTATTTTCTTTTTTGATCTTCTCTCTTATAATTTCCAGTAAGAATAGTTCTGGTTTTAACTCAATCTCCTGCTGTATAATTTCTCCCAGCCAATTTTTAATTTTATTCCAGTGTGCTTTGACTTTTGGGCACGTCCACCAAAGATGATAATATGTCCCTTGATCTTTGTTATATTTCCAACATTTTGGAGACACTGTCGGGAACATTTTTGCCAATCGTGCCGGAGGTAAATGCCATCAGTAAAACATCTTATAAATATTTTCTTTATATGATACCACCATAGTCAATTTATAATTTACTTCCCAAATTTTATCCCATTCTACCAAATTAATTGTGTATCCAAAGTTTTGTGCCCAAGCAATCATTATCCCCTTGACCGTTTCTTCTTCCATTTTGTATTGTAATAAAAAATTATATAATTTGGAAATCATTTTTTCTTCCGGCCCGAACAGTATTTTATCTAGTCCTTGTTCATTTTGAAAACCAAATTGTGTTATGTCTTTTTTGTACCTCGTTTGGATTTGTAGATAATGCCACCAATCAAGTTCTATTCCTATTAATTTAAGCTCCTGTTTTGTTTTAAGATTTTCTTGTTCGTCCAATAGTTGTTTATATGTTACCATCTTTTTCTGATCTAGTAAGTTCGGATATATAATTGCTTCTATTGTCGATATCCATTTTGGAATTTTACTGTAGTGTTCATTCTTGATTTTTAGCCAAATTTCTAACAGTGCTCCTCTTATGTAGTGTCTTTGAAAATATGCATGTATTTTGTGTTTCCCCCCCGCCCCATATGAACGCGTGCCAGCCAATTTGGAGATCAAATCCTTCTAATGTTAGGATTCTTTTATTTTTGAGAATGATCCATTCCC
The DNA here is from genome assembly GCA_003457575.1 of Thermophis baileyi. NCBI lineage: Eukaryota > Metazoa > Chordata > Lepidosauria > Squamata > Dipsadidae > Thermophis > Thermophis baileyi. The sequence goes on along the minus strand of QLTV01012186.1, from coordinate 3,277,318 downwards.
TCAGCCAATTTAATGCAGCAGCTTGATAATAAGTTTCCCAGTCAGGGAGTCCAAATCCACCTTTCTTTCTGTTGTCTTGTAGTAATTTTGTTTTGATTCTCGCCTTTTTTTTTACCATATAAATTTTAACGTCATTTTGTTCAGTTCCGTAAAAAAAAAAATTCTTCAGTTTTATTGGGGCGACCTGGAATAAAAACAGTATCTTAGGTAGAATATTCATTTTGACAATGGCTATTTTGCCCATTAGTGATAATTGTAATTTTGACCAGATATCCAAATCTTTGTGTATTTTCTGTATCAGTTTTGTGTAATTATCTTCCTTTATTGAACTACATTTTGCCATTAACCATAGGCCTAGATATTTCACTCTTTTTACTATTTTAATACCCAATGCTTTTTCCAAATTCATATTTTGTTTTTGTTAAATTTTTCGTTATTTTTGTTTTTTCTTTATTTATTTTTAATCCCGCTACCGTTCCAAATTTCTCTATCTCTCTAATCAAAATTGGGGTCTTCCATGATAAATGCCATATCATTGGCGAAGGCCTGCACTTTATATTCCTTCTTCTTTATTTTTAGCCCTTTTATTTCTTGATTATTTCTTATTCATTTTAACAGGACTTCTAACGCTAGTATAAATAATAGTGGGGATAGAGGGCATCCCTGACGTACTCCTTTCATTATGTTTACTATTTCTGTCAGTTCGTTATTTACTAATATTTTTGCGGTTTGTTTTGTGTATATAGCTTTAATTAACCTGGTAAATCTTCCACCAAATTCCATCATCTCCAATTGTGTTATGAGAAATTGCCAGTCCAAATTGTCAAATGTTTTTTGAGCGTCAATGAATATTAATGCTAATTGTTTTTTGTCAAATGCTTTTTGAGTGTCAATAAATATTCATGCTAATTGTTTTGCTGTGTGTAAATCATAATATTCTAGGGTATTTAATATGATTCTGGTATTATTTCTTATCTGTCTATTTGACAGAAAGCCGTTCTGGTCTGAGTGTATGATTTGGTTAAGTATTTTTTTTAATCTTTCTGCGATGATTGACACAAATATCTTGTAATCGGTGTTTAATAAAGAAATCAGTCCATAATTCTTGATTAATTGTTTATCTGTATCCTCTTTTGATATTAGTGTTATATATGCCTCTTTCCAGGCTTCCGGTAATCTTGCCTTCTCAATTGCCTCATTATACAAGTCTAACATTGTCATTTCTAGTGATTCTTGAAATTTTATGTAGATCTCTGTTGGTATTCTGTCTGGACCGGGAGTTTTATTATTTTTTTGTCTCTTAATGGCATTTCTAATTTCTGTTATTGTTATTTTATTATTTATCATGGTCTTATTCTCCTCAGACACAATTGGCAAGTTCCTTTCTTCCAAATATTCCTTGATCTCTTCTTCTTTGATCTCTCCCCGCTTATATAATTCTGTAAAAAAGTTCTGAACAATGGCTTTTTTCTCTTCTGGCCTATTATGTAATTTCCCTTTCTCATCTTGTAACTGATCGATTGTTCTCTCTGCCTTCTCTTTTTTAAGTTTATATGCCAGCCATCTTCCTGGTTTGTTCACGAATTCAAAATAATTTTGTTTTGATGCTTTAAGTTTCGTGCCAATTCTTCTTGGGTTATTAAGTTAATGTTATGTTTAATTATGGCTAATTCCTCCTTAGTTTTACTGTCCGTTGGGTTTTTCTGTAAACTGTTCTCTAATTGTTTAAGATTTGTGTATAATATGTCATGTTTTTTCTTCTTCTCTTTATTACGTTTTGCCAAATAAGCAATCGTTAACCCTCTGATATAGGCCTTTGTGGTGTCCCACAAATTTTGGTCCGATGTTTGCTCTTTAGTATTAACCTTAAAAAAGTATTTTAGTTCTTTCTCCATCATTTGAATATAGTTCTTTTCCTTTACTATTCTTTGATTGAGTGACCATCTCGCTTTCTTTTTCTTATTTTGCCCCTTCCATTTTATTATCAACAGAGTATTATCCGCCCATGCGTTTGGTGCTATTTCTAGTTCTTCTAATTCATTGATTAATTCCAAATTCATCCAGGCCATATCAATCCTAGACCATGTTTTATGTGGGTGGGAGAAAAATGTATATTGCCTACTATCCGGGTTTATATGTCGCCATCCATCCACCAAATTGAATTCTTGTCTCATTTCATCAAATATTCCCAGCAATTGTCGCCTTGTTTTTTTCTTATTATTGCTTTTATAATCTTTTTTTTTGTCCACCCAGCATTATACTCTCCTATTATGCAGATGTTCTCCCACTGTAATTCCGTCAATTTTTTATATAATTTGGCGTAAAAAGTTTTCTGATTTATATTTGGAGCGTAAATTACCACTAGTATTATTTTTCTGTATCCCGATGTTATTTCTACTATTAGTATTCTGCCATCTTCATCAGTATATACAAGATTTGGGTTTAGCCCATTCATTCATTATTTAATTTGTATGGTGAAGTAAGAGGCTCAAAGAGACCCTACCTTGTTTTAGGGATGTAAACGAGATGGGTGGAAGTATTTTCCGACTTTCAAGATTGATATCAGCCAAATAAGGTAGAATCAACAGAAAACACAACGAGATGGGTTAATTCCACTTTAAGATTACATTAACAGAATCCTACAGGCCTGAAGGTATTTCTCTCTCTCCTTCCACCCCTTTAAATCCCCAAAAGTAGTTAGGGACACTTCTGTCCCTATTGTCCTACTTGTGGGTTAACCTGTTTTTTATCTGACTGTTTCCTTGGTTGCGTCTCATTGCATGATGACTCAAAATCATTCCCACATATTATAAGCTTGCCTCTTTTACTGGATCTAACCGGTCAAGTAGATAAAATGAGTAGATGGTCCTGAAAGTAACATGGTCCCAAGGAAAACTTTAAACCAGTACCTTGAATTGAACCTGAAAGCACGCTGGCAACCAATGCATTAACTGTATTGGTGCAATACACATAGGTTGTGCAAAAGTCCTTCTAGCCACAACTGCCATCCACTCTTTGAGCAAAGGCTAAGAGAAAGGGAAAGCTGGAAACTGGATGAAAACTGTCCAGCCCAGTTAGGTTCATGATGGCCTCTTGAAGAGGTGATGAAATACCATCTCTTTAACCAGGAAGTTGTATGAGTGTTGTATGAAAGAATGAGTGTCTACACTATACAATAAACAGCAAGTTCCTGAGGCATTGTCCTGGGCCTGCATAGGGAAGCACAAGCCCAGCCACAGCTCCTGCCAACAACAGGCACTGAAGTTGGAAGGTCCAAAAATGGTGACACAGAGTTCTCTGCAAGGTAGAGAACCCTCCAGTTGACTTGAATGAAGAAGACTAGAACATTATTGCAAGCCTAGATGTGCAGTGCTTGCCTAAGACACAGGGAAATACATGTTGTAAGGTAAATATTGTCTGATGATGGAAATAATTTTTCTGCTTCTGGTTTGATTCCCTGTATCTGTCTACACCACGCGTGTCAAACTCGCGATGTCATGTTGTTGTCACATGATGTATCACAACTTTTTTCCCCTTCGCTAAACTGGGGGTGGGCATGGCCAGCACATGACGCATCTGTCCCGCAGGCTGCGAGTTTGACACCCCTAGTCTACACAGTTTGCCTCTTAGACAGATTTCAGACTTCACTTTTTTACTTGTCTTTTACTTACTTTACTTACTTTTACTTGGTTGTCCTGTATTACATGATTGAATTTCTGGCTAGACCTGTTGAACTGCCATTAACTCAGTTTAAGAAACCCATTAGATTGTTGCTGTCTCTTTGCTTATGGTGAACATTTGAAGACTACAGGATAACTCTGCTATAATTTTAATCTTTCATTTGCCTACTCAATAATCTTTGTTTCAATGAAAACATTACAACTTCCTTACCCTCATCATCTTTTTAATCTGTTTCCTATATCCTGCCACTCCGCCCATCTTCACTACAAATTCACCACTTGCCCTTGTCACCTCTACATCTTCCCCTTCCCTTAACCTCCTGTTTCTCCACCTCTTCACTGTTGCAGGATGTCTACTTCTCCCAAAACAAAGAGGTAGGTCAGTTGAATGTGCACCAATGGGTCAGTTGAATGTGCAAGTTTGAGGTGGTGTTGTTTTTTTTAAGTCCAGACACTACTTGAGGGATAGACAGCTAATGATCATAATTGATTGGCCAGGGAAGTAAAAACTAGCTTTAAATCATTTTTACCCTTTAAAAATCGAGTCTTCTGGAGGCAAAACCATACATAGCATCCATGGCTTCCATTTCACTGACCTGATTTTACTCTATATTTGCTCAAGATCTAGTTCAGATCTTTTACTGAAGAGTGAAAGTTCAGATAATTCACTGGTATCTTCTTTTTTTTTTTTTTTGCAAGTAAAAACAAAAAACACTAGAGAGAAGAAATCAGTATACTCTCTGGAGCTAAGACATAAATAGTATCACATGGGAAACATTTCTGTCTAGGGACATAAATACTTTTCAAAGTCAATGTCTTTAGAGAGATAATCCTATCCTGCCCTTGCCAGATGCATCTACAGTTTATTCCTGATTATTCTTGGTTATGTTTTTGAACCTACTGTCTTCTACTACTTGTAATCTGGAAGTTAACTAGATATGTTTTTAATGATCCAGATTAAATGCAGAGGATCCTAAATCCTGATCCCAAAGGAGATGTCCCATTTCTGTAAAGTTCATTTGTTTCTTCCTAGAAAAGTACAGACCAAGATGAAGTGTTTGAATGCTTTTGATTTTCCTCTAGATTGCAAAATTGTTGGTCAGTAAATTAAGTTAGTGAGTTTCCTGACAATATCATGGTATAGTATTTCCATGAATGAATCTCCCATACAAGGGAGGGACCCTGATCCCACCCTGCAGGTCGGTGCTGATTCTCTCCCAGCTGGGCTGTGGCACTCTTTTAACCCTGGAGCTTGACAACTTGCCAATAGCCAGCCCTGCCTGCTGGTTCGGTGGCTTTTCTGCCATCCTGAAGCTGTGAAACCTCCAGAGACTTGCCCAGGGCTCAGAGTCTCTTGCAAGCAGACTTGCTTTTTTCTCTTCTCTTTATTTCTCCTTCTCACAAAAATAAATGTGACAAAGCAAGGAAGGAGAGAGGGGGGACACAGGCAGGAGGTTGATTTGTAAGTTCCTTGGTCAACCACTGAGGCCTCAGGCTGACTGCTCATCTTTATAAGCTGCCTTGTGGATGGTTACTGCCTATAGTCCTGGCTCTGAGCGTTTGAGGAATAGCAAAAGTGGTTGCATGGAAGGATCTCTATTTATTTACACATATGTATGTTTTAGAAAAAAAATGATATTGCCCTTCAAAGCCCAATTTTGGGGGGCAGTTTACAACAGACTGTAACATTGATTGTCATGGCTACATCTCACCTATCCAAATTTCATGTGCTGGAGAAGACAAAGCAGTTTTCTTTTCTTTTTTCCAGAATTGTAGCAGTAGTATTAATTAATTTGCACAGTGCTAATGACAAGAATAAACAATGTTACGGTATTATTTTGCATTAGTGAGAACAGTACTTTCAAAAAGAAATTAAAAACAGGAACAAGTCTGCTGTTCTCCTTTTTAGTATTATATTGTAAATATATTGGATACTGTATATTAAAAAATATTCGTTTATTGCCACATTAGAAAACAAGCAAGTGTTTATAATGATTGTGGTTATTATTTGTTAGTAGAGTGACAGAAATACTGGCATGCATCAGCAGTATTAGAACAGTTTCATCTGACTTTTCATTACTGTGTCTGCAGAAATAATTCTATAAAAACTAACCTGTCGCTGAAGATAAAATTGGACAATAGTGAGCATATAAATAAAATGTCCAAATCAATAAAAGTGTGCAACTTGCTTTTTAATTGTGAGGTGAAACAGGATAATTCTACTTGTATGTGTAGATCAAATAAAATGCCTTTGGATGCTTAAGATTTGTTCTATTACAATCTTCTTGGACAAAAAGAAAAATGAGTTGAATTAAAGGTTACGGAATATTGCTTAAGGTAACATCTTGTTATTATATATTTTCATTACGTCTTAACATGTTTATGTTGAAATAAATTTTTGTCATGTAAGGACATTAACTTTTCCATTTTGCCCAAGTGTAAAAATATTCATTATCAGGTTACTTTTTCGCCCTTCCAATCAATCATGGTTTGCCATTGCTTGCTTCCTAGGACTAAGAGAAAGCGACTGGGCCAAGGTTACCCAGCTAGCTTCATGTCTAAGGCAGGAGTAGAACTCACAGTCTTCTTTTTTCTAACTTGATGACTTAACCACTACACCAAACTGTATTTTTTTCAATGATAAGCACAATCTTAAGTGAGCTACAGTTCAATTTATCAGAAGCAGGGAGTAAGTAGAGATATGCAGGAGTTAACAATAACTAGGAAAAAGAAATAAACTAATTTTTTTGATTTTTTTTTAATATAATGTTACATAGTGGGTTTTTTTTAATGTCAATTTTTTTTTCTCTTCAGGAAAAAAGTCATACTTGAGAATTCTATATTTTATATTGCGAAGGTCTTAACAATTGTTCCTGTTTCAAACCTCTCATGAATATGTGTGTATTCATGTCTTAGCTATGAATTAATGTTTTAAAGAACTGAAAAAAATTGCAATTTCTCTCATTCTTTGTCTTTGTGTGGAATCCGCAGAGCAATTTTACATAATTCATTCATATGTGATGTTTTGAATTCTTCATGCCAGATGGCTAACAGGTGCATACCGTGTAAGATTTTATGTTTAATACTGATTTTCACCATCTGAGATTTTTAACTCCCCAAATGGATAGAATAATGTACCAGCTTTTCTTGCAAAAGGACTGTATGGGCTGCCGACTAAACAAATTATGAACTTGGTTATCTCAAACACACAGTGGTAGTAATTAGAGAGGCTGGGAAAAGGAGAAGAATAATCAATTAAATAATGCTAATTGGACATTGTTATCATTTATCCTCTTTTTCCGTTTTCTTTTATTCTAACAGCTGTTGTAGGATTTTTCATATACATTAGTTGATGTAGTTTGTTTGCTTAAAACAAAATAATAGCTTCTAATGGGTTCTTTCTATATTAAGAAAATAATTCTGTTGTTTTTAAGAGGGTATGTGTCAGTGGTATTTTAATGGCTAATCTGCTAACATGTCATCAAATGAGTTTGATGATTTTCATCTCCCCCCCCCTTTTTTTGGCTATTTATGTTAATCATGAGTATCTTGGTCACAACTGCCAATATTTTTTTGAATCCTAAATCTTTTCAAACGTCTACAGTATTCAGATTTGAAACAATTTCTGCTATGTCATTCAAGTGAAATTTTGCTCTGCATTAGATAAGTGTTACTTTTATAGCTCACCAGTTGTAATATCCTACATGCAACTGATACACAACCTGATATTTGTGTACAAAGCTAATGAATTATCTTATTTTTAAAATAATTGTTTATTCTAATAATGGTATGTTGTTATTATATATAAAAATAATAATGTTATCCTGAGACTCTCAGTTCACTGCAGAAAAAAAAAAACTATAAAGAAAAGTGATATGAAACCTTTCTCCAATGGATGCCCTTTTCTTCTATTTTGCAAATATTGCCTTATTCCATTTATGACAGCCCTCTGGGCATTTCCTTAGCAACTAGTTGACAAAAGCAAGAGATATTCATTTTTATTACTGTGCTTTTCTGATACACTCAGCCATCTGTTATGGATGCTTCTAGACAGGCAAACCTCAAGAGGTCCACAGTAGATCGCAATGTACACATCAATAACTATAACCTAATATCTTCTCCCCTGATACAGAAGGAACATTTGACTCCATTCCTGAACAAAACTCACCTCCTCCTTTCCCTTGAGGTTAAATAACCAAGAAAGAATTTGTTCTAGGCTCTTGTTTTTTTAATAATCCCTGGGAAACAAAAAGAGAAGTTTCATATTTCAGAATCAATCACATATAGACTTTTAGGTGCCCGAGTAGGTCAGACTGAATGTGTCAGTTTACTATATTTTACTTTGGATGTGCTCAAAGCCATGTCTGATTTCTTTCAAACTATTTACTCTGAAAATATGTCTTTTGTACACCATGAATTAATTGTGATTTATAAGAAATACAGTATTTTGTTTTACTACAGATATGGTCACCTAAATGTTGTAGCCCAAATGTTGTCTAAATCTGACTGGTGCAATTGTTTTATTTATAGTTATGTGCATAATAAGCGGTAGAACTTATGCTTTAAGTCCATGAAATCTAAATGCCAGTACTCTGTTTATTGTAGATGATAACATACTGCATGGACCAGTTTTTATCCAGGAACCAAGCAGCGTGATTTTTGCACTTGACTCTGAGGAAAAAAAAGTTAAACTGAACTGCGAAGTAAAAGGAAATCCTAAGCCAACCATAAGGTAAACTGTCTTTATCAACAACTTTGTCAATATCCTACATAGCATCCAGTAATGCCTCCATGCCAATCAGGCCTCCATGAGGCAGCCCCATTTTTTTATACAATCCTACTTTCTATAAAATAAAATCTGAAATCTTATGTTACTGTGAAATATCATAAGAGATTCACAGAAATGACAACAACTCCTATGAATGCTGGAATTCAATGACATTTTGTCAGTCTCACACAATATCTCAAGAGTTCAATGATATTTTAGCTATCGATTGGAAGCGTGCCCAGACTTCCCCAACCAATTGAGGAATTTTACAGTTGACTAGAATCAAGTTTCCAGTTGATAGGAAAAGTTTGCTCATTTCTGTTCTATAGTAATCAAGAGAGATTCTATTACTTTAGTGGCTCCTGCTGGTAGGAGTAAATACCAGGATTAACTGAGCAGTATACATCAGCAAATTTGCTCCTTTCCTTGTTTACGTGTCTTATATGCACAATTTTGAGCCTATATAGTGTTTTATTCTTTTGCTGAAGTCATGTTCTAATGACACGTTTTTAGGAGACTCTAAAGTCTTTAGGGACCGTATCTTGCTGTAGTGGTAAAGACACCAGAATAGAAACCAGGAGACTGTGAGTTTTAGTCCTGCTTCATGCATGAAAGTCAGCTTTGGGCCTGTCAGCCCATAATATCAGGCTCAGACAACAAGCTGGTCAGGCAGTTCCTGTTGCAACCAATGGATCAACACTCAGGAGATCCAAAAAAGTTGATCCTGCACTTGTGGGAAAATGTTAGGAAGGAAAAAAAAGTGTTTTATTCTTTTGCTGAAGTCATGTTCTAATGACAGGACTTTAGACGCTAATGTGAAAGGGACAAACTAGATTTAAATAAAACAAATAAGTGTAAATGACAACATAATCTCTGAGGTAGTAGATATAAATTTATTAATATAATTTTATAATAATAATAATAATAATAATAATAATTTATTTCTTAATATGTGCTGTTGGGCTAGGATATTGGTTCTAGAATGGTACAACAGTGGTGTAAATAATACTTCATCTATTGTAATATGCAACATTTTAGAATTTAGGAAGTCATAATTGCTTGCTTGTTAGGAAGTAGATAAGGCATTTTTATTCTATGTCTTCTTTTTGAATACACAAACAAATAGTTAGGGAACAAAATTAAACTACTGCCTCTTTTGTAATATAGGTGGAAGTTAAACGGAACCATTGTTGACATTGGTATGGATTACCGCTATAGTGTGGTTGAAGGCAGCTTGTTGATCAATAATCCCAATAAAACTCAAGATGCTGGAACATACCAGTGCATAGCAACAAATTCATTCGGAACAATTGTTAGCCGAGAAGCTAAACTGCAATTTGCTTGTAAGTAGAAATTATATAATATGTCATATACTGCTTTATTATAACATAATATTGCTATATTATGAAAAACTATAACGTTAGCTATGTTAGAATATTATTTGTTATTCTATTTAGAATGTGTCCTGATTTGGAGAATAAATTCTTAAATTGGTTTGGAAATAGATTTTGATAGGTCTCGTTTTGGCTAAAAGAGTAGTAAATGTTGGTAATTTTTTTAGTTGTGTAGAAAAGAAAAAAGATCTATCACTATAGATCTGATAAGGTTGTAACTGTTTAACATCTTCTTAAGCTTCTGAAGAATTCAAATGTACATGAGCTCTCTCTCTCTCTCTCTCTCTCTCTCTCTCTCTCTCTCTCTCTCTCTCTCTCTCCCCCCTCTCAATTTACACAATACTTCATAAAATTACCAACAATTTAGTGATAATAATTCTGGCCTTTAGTAGGTCACTTAAAGGTTAGCTCTTTCAAATGTCTTCTCTGCTGTCCCAAGGTGTAACTATATTATAGGGGATAGGTGTAATCAACTTATAAGGGAAATGGGACACATAAATGTTTAATAAAGAAACAAAAAATAAAGAAAAGTATTAAACTATAAATACTGTGTTGATTTTCAAGGAGGAAAATAGGAATCAAAAGAGGCTGGTTTTTTAAAAGGCTGAATCAAGCTTGGAGGTATGGAACTGAATAGTATGTTCAGGAGATATGTCCAGTAAATAGAACAATACAGATAGGGTAATGAAATGTCTTGTTTTATACTTCAAGGGGAACAAATTAATGAATGCTATTTCTATTAAGTAGAATGTTGGATAGGTTCTGATTCAGAATGTTGTAGAGATTCATTATATCACATTAAGCTGCAATAGATTTGTTAGATACAAATTATATGAACACAATTGCATCTTCTTATACCATTTACAATTTAGTGTTATGTTAACCTAGCCATTTAGTAATTTAAAAATAATAAATATCTGAGGCACCGTTTACATAGTGTTTACATGGTCTGAGCACGAATTCTAGGACCTTGCTAGAGGAGGAGAAGGAGAAGAAGGAGAAGCAGCTAAAATGCTCTTGGACTTTAGAAAACAAACAAGCACTTGCCACATAACATCCCAGGTGTAACATTTGTTGATAAGAAAGGCAAAATGTATAGTGTATAATGGACTTTACAGTACTTGGAGACATCAGAATAGAAGAGGAAGACCTGGAGAAAATCACAAAATACAAACACCTGCAAATAGAAGTAGAAATATAGGGTCAAAAGAAAGCAAAATTAATACCAATAGTAATAGGTGCCTTGGGTGCAATCCAAAAACTTCTGGAATATCACCTGAACACCATTGTCATTGGCATTGACAAAATCACCATCAGTCAATTTGTAAATGGCAGCTTTATACAGAACAGTTTGCATCCTGCAACAATACCAACGTGCAACACCAAACAACAACTTCTGCCTATACCTGGCCCTCAGGATGGATTCGATAAGTAGATAAAAATGCCAAATCCAGTCTAAACATCTGGCTAACTGTGTGACCCACCATAATAATACTTCTTTTTATAGTATTTTTAAGACATAAAAATCACACAATTTAATATTTTTTTCTATATTTTATTGAAGAAAAAGAAGCTTAGCTAAAAACCATCTCACCAGATGCTCAGAAGGACTAAGGATCTTTTTCATTTTGATGATGAAAATACGCTAAAATGTTTTAACCGATTTTACACAATTGTTTCACTGTTGGTAAATGTTTGAAGACTTACTCCCTGTGCTTATATATTCCTATGCTGGAATAGTTGTCTATAATCACTGTGTGATATTATTTGATTGATTGATTATGTGCCATCAAGTCAGTGCTGAATTTTAGTGACAACATAGATCGATTTTCTCCATGATGATCTGTCCTAGCCTGATTCTTCTGGTCTTCCAGTAGTGCACCCAACACCCCTCTATCAACGTGAATTGAATAAATTCTCATACTGTGAATCATATTAACTTAATAATTAAAATTAGCATTTCATTTTTAACTGATTTCCGTAGCTATTTATTGAAACAAATAAACATAGTTAAACAGCTCCATGTGGGGACCCTGGTTTTTTTCCCCTCTAGAAAAAGGAAGAAGTAATCTAAAATAGTAGCAACATCTGAGGAGGAAGATGTGAGAAGATCATCAGTGTATCTTCTGATTGCGTGTAAATTTTGTGATCTTTGCATCCTTTCATTATTATTTTTTTGGCTTTACTCCCAGAGGAAGGAAGAAGGGCAAAATTGGAGTATGCAAAGTCCTTGGGTCTAGTAATCTATTCTCCCTTCAGCGTAACAGAAAATAAAAGTTATTACGGCACCATCACCTTTGGAGCTTCAGGTTCATCTGACAGATTTACAAAAGGACACATCTTTTTCGGCTTACACACATTCTATGAAATTAAATGAGACTGAAGGATCTGGTAATGCTTAGCCTTGAGAAAAGATGATTCAGATAGCACTTTTCAAATACCTAAGAGGATGTCATACAGAAAAGGTCAAGACGGTTTCAGTTTTATTTCAGAGCCCAGGTAATGGAATAATGGATTTAAACTGAATGAAAACAGTTTGTGATTGGATGTTAGGAATTTTTTTCTAGCAGTAAGAGCATTCAGCAGTGGAACCAGTTACCCATCGAACTGGTGTGTCCCTTTTCTTGTCTGTGTTGAAGTTGACACTAGACAACTGTCTGTCTGAGATACTTTAATCAGAGTTAGGACCCACTGGGCAAGATTCCCATCTATAACTCTGTGATTCTCTCTCTGCTTGGAAGCTATAGGAATATAAGCCTAAAGTTCTGGGTAGTTGTGGAAAATTCATAGAGTTGCAGATTTCCCTTGAGACATGGCCGATTTATTACATGGTTTATGAATGATATACTTTAATTCGTCCTTGGTAAAAATAAGTTTATGGGGAAGATAACTTTATAGCATTAATACTGCGGCTTCAAGGCTGGCACTTTCCCTCTGGTGAGGAGATCTATTTTGTTCACTTTCTTCCTTGTTTGATGATGTCAGGCTTCTACGGTGCCTCACTATTTAGCTAGGCTTTATAGAACTGCCTTATGACAGAAATCAGAGAGTTGGAAGCTAAACTTATTTTAATTTGTGAGCATAGCACACTGAAGTTTCTCTTGTTCTTAATTAGCTGTGATACTGTTTTAGTCCAAGAGCTCTGATAGCTGACCAAATACCTACTGTCTAATTTTATTTTAATTAAGAAGATTGTCTTTTATAAGGAACGATATTTTAGCTTCCTAGTAATGAAGTAGCAAGTGGCGACTCTTATGACCAACAAAACATTTAACCAAAGTAACCAATTATTTACATCTTGATTTAAAATAGTATGAGAGAGATAAATAACTCTTTTGAAGTTTGTTGTGTTCCTTCCTCCAAAAAGAAGCAAACATGACATAACATTTTATGTTATTTAATGGAAAAGCTAGCAAGAGAAATGTCTGAAGCATTCTTTATAGACTGCATGTATTTCATACATTTTGCTTTTAAAAAGCAAAGGTAGACATAAGTTCTCATAATGCATCCTTTCCTCACTGACTTACAAGTTAGGTGTAACCAACATTACTAAAATGAAATCAGCTGTAAATGATGTTTTGTAGAAGGCACTGGAAGTCGAAGCTGACTTCTAAAGGTAAAGTTCTTCCTTGCAAAACTGCAATTTTACAGGCTTAGCATTGAAGAAACCCAAACCCTTCCCATATAGGCATCCAGTACAAATTGTATAATGGAAAAATAATGAAATTTGTGTCACAATGCAAAAGCCAGCCTTTAATACTGCATCCCGTTGCTAGGTACAATTACTGAAATCATGGACTTTGTGTTGTGATATCATGCTTGTACGTTTTGTTATTTGCCGACCTTGGATATCTGTGATTTCCTACTGTTAGCTTGAAATAGGACACTATGACTTCCTATGGTTAGCTTGAAATAGCATTGGCAATGTTGTTTATCTATAATAACTGTCTATGGATTTGTATTTCTATTTTTACAAAAATACTGAATTCTTTTACTGTTACTCAGGATGATCTTCACTGGCTGTTGTTAATCAACCCTGACCTACTGAAACAGTCAGGCATTGTTTCCACCATGAGTTAGTTTATCCATGAAATTTGAAAAGTAAGAGTTCATTTTGGCTTAGAATCAGTGCTTTTTGTTATTTCCTCCTCCTAAGACTAAATGGTTCCATTTTGAAGGCAAGGGTTTCATTTGGCATATTGACATTGCACTTTTTAAACTGCTGCTGTCCCACCTGCATGACGGCGGGCGTCAAACCAGCCTAAGAAAATTCTATTTTGATTGAAATGCTTTGGCAGCAACTTGTCAAGTGTTCAATCCAGATTGTTTGCTGCTGTGGTTCTCCATTGCTGGGAAACGTGACACTCTGAAGCATCTGTTTAAGTTTGCAAAGAAGTCAGAATAGCTCAGCAATTTATTCCTGAAATATGTTCAGGTTACAAACTAATGTTAGTGCAAATGCTAAATATCTGCCTCCAGGTTCTTGCCATGTCCTACAATGTTAACAGATTATTTTTTTCCATTGTTGCTTGACACGATAGTTGCCCTGTAAAATAGAATCAAATGTTATAATACATTTCTCCAGTGAGGTTGCAGGATAGGCCAGGAATGGGTAATGACTTCATCCTTCTGCCCAGAGACTGAGTCATAATTTTCATAGCCACGCCCCGTTGCCTCTCTCTCTGCTCCAGTTATCGACTCAGTCCTTGCCAGAGAGAGACGCTTCGCTTAGTGGCTGCTCACCTCTAGGCAGAAGATAGAGTCATTTTCCATTCTGGACTGTCAGATTCACTAGGAGAGTTTCTGGAACTCGTACAGGTTTGAATTTGCCGCCCTATGCTCGCTGTGAGCGACTTGGCTTGGTTGCTCAGGGCTTCCCCCTGACAGCTGACTGACTTTCCCCCACCCGACCCTGCCGGGTTCGGGCTTGGGATTCTGCAGCAGGCTACCCCGGGTCAGCTCAGACGCCGCCCGCGCTCTTCGATTCGAGGGGGGGGGAATCCTTTCCCTTCCCCGTACTGCTCGATTCCCCTGTCAGCTTCCTGACGGCGCAGGCTTCCCTGGGTCCGCCCCAGCCGCCGCCCGTGGATATCGGCTTCTCCGAGCCGTTTGTCCCTTAGCGATCCTTCCTTGACTGGAGCAGGCTTCCCTGGGTCCGCCCCAGCCGCCGCCCA
>QLTV01012186.1:3216465-3257847 GCA_003457575.1 Thermophis baileyi | reverse complement strand
CTTCTTCTTCTTCTTCTTCTTCTTCTTCTTCTTCTTCTTCTTCTTCTTCTTCTTCTTCTTCTTCTTCTTCTTCTTCTTCTTCTTCTTCTTCTTCTTCTTCTTCTTCTTCTTCTTCTTCTTCTTCTTCTTCTTCTTCTTCTTCTTCTTCTTCTCTTCCTCCTCCTCCTCCTCCTCCTCCTCCTCCTCCTCCTTTTGTATTTTAACTTTCTGAATAAAAATAAAAAGTTGATAGCAAAAAAAAAATGTTATATGCAAAAATAGCAATAGCAATAGCACTTAGACTTATATACCGCTTCATAGTGCTTTACAGCCCTCTCTAAGCGGTTTACAGAGTCAGCATATTGCCCCCAACAATCTGGGTCCTCATTTTACCAACCTCGGAAGGATGAGTCAACCTTGAGCCTGGTGAGATTCGATCTGCCAAACTGCTGGCAGCCGGTGATCAGCAGAAGTAGCCTGCAGTACTGCACTCTAACCACTGCGCCACCGCGGCTCCTAATAAACTATGGTCCCCTATTGAGATATGAATCTGAAAGTAAAAAGGTCCATGCTAAAAATTCTATTGCTAATCAGAAGTACATGAAAAAGAAAAGAATTTGTATCTAATTCCATTGGTTTGTTTTTTACTGAGAATCCAAAACATAAAAGCATTGTTTTTAGTTGGGTAAAGTACTGTATTTCAGAAATAAATCCTAGATAAATTCTGCATACAAGTGGGCCGTTTAAAACCCAGGCTACCACCAAGTCAAAATGGACTGAAGTTAATTTGTTTTGACTTTTATGTACTGTCCACCTTAGTAAGATGATTGCTGGAACTATAAATTATGAACAGAAAACCAAGTGGCAAATTTGATCTTGTAAAGAACTATGCAATTTTGATTTGCCTCTTTTCTTTGCATCATTGTCTGCATTATTATAGACCAGAGTTCTTGATGTGCATGCTGACAATTGTGCATATTTGTCTGATCCTGAAAAACATACTGTCTGATAATGCATTTTAACATACTGTAACTACTTAAAAATGCATAGTCTGCTGGACTCAGTTAGGTTCATGCTAAAGCATTGTTGTTCCAAAGATGCCTTTTCAAAAGGCAAATGGACTTTGTTTTTACTTCAAGATGTTTCGCTTCTCATCCAAAAAGCTGCTTCAGTTCTTTGTTTCTTCAAAACAAAGTCCAGTTGCCTTTTGAAAAAGCACCTTTGGAACAACCATGACCTGGATGACTGAGAATCTCTACATACATAAAGTATCGTTAGCATATTTGAAGCAAGATTTATGCTAATTTAATGTTTTAGCTGACTCATGCTCTTTGAACTGGCATACAACTGTTTTCTTTGGCTTGGCCTTTTACCTGTTGTGAGAGTGAATAGTCTATGTTGGTATTGCAGCACGATTTCTCTATAGCTCTATAATTGTGGGCCTTATTGTAGGGGGATGATTCATCAGCTGGTAGTGTTTGTTTAGCAACATACTGTATGAGGTTAGAAATAAACTGTTTGTATGTGTCTGCCTGAAAAAGTCCCTGCAATTTTTTGGGAAAGATTTCAGAAATGGTTTGCCATTGCTTCCTTCTTCGGGCTGAAAGAGATTGACTGGGTCAAGGTCACTGAGCTGGCTTTGCACCTAAAGGGGGACTAAAATTCAGTTTCCTGGTTCTAGTCTAGTGTATTTAAAGTTTGACTTTTTTTATTACAAAAGGGAGTTGTTGCTTTAAATTTATTGGCAGATTTTCCAGAATATCTTAATATATTATATTAAGAAAAGTATAGTAATACACACACACACATACAGATTTTGCAGAATATTTTAATATATTATATTAAGAAAAGTATAGTAATACACACACACACACATACAGATTTTCCAGAATATTTTAATATATTATATTAAGAAAAGTATAGTAGTGTACACACACACACACACACACACACACACACACCCCTAGATATTAAGAAACTTGAGTTACACTTGGAACTGAATGCCTAGGAAGAACAAAATGCTGATACAAATGATAATTTAGTACTCTAAATAAAAAGGTAATTGGAGAAAAAATGATTTCCTTGGATGACACATTCTTAGTTTAAAAACAGGCACACCCATGCGGAGAAGAAAATAAGAGCCAACAATGCACTTTGCTTTAAACGATAAGATAGTTCATCCATACATAATGAAAAAAAAAAATCCTGATTCAAAGACAAAGTATCACCAACTCGGTAGGACTACTGAAATGCTAGTATTGATTCATCTAATGATTTCTTTTGAAAACCTTTACTATTGCGGATGATTGACATTGGCTCCTTTATTTTATCTGATTAATGTTGTCGGTGCAAAATTTTGTTCATCACTGTTTATTGAGCTGTCATTGTTTGAGACACTTCATTGAAAAAGCTACTGAACTTTTTGAAGTACTGTTCTCTGGAACTAGCATGTTTCAAAGGCTACTGTAAATAACTGATCCAGGAACCTTTTGCAAATTACAAATGCAGTTGATAAGCAAAGGGTTCACCAAAACAGTTTTTATAGGAAACAAAAACCCCACATTATTATGTAGCCTGGAGAGTTGGAAAAATAGATAAATTTGTTGCAAACTGACAGGGATTTGCCATGAGGAGCTAAAAAAATAATTCAGATGTTAGAAATGTGGGCATCCAGCATAGTACATAGAAAGAATTAGGAACAGAGGAAACAAGATTATGCAAATATAAGGAAATAATAGGTATAAATAGATTGTGAGGAAGATAGTACAAAAACTACGGTATTTTGGTATTTTCTAAGCTTGGTTGTTTGGTTGCGGATGTTTCATTACCCAACTAGGTAACATCATCAGTGTGCTTGGCATTTGGTAATGAAACATCTGCAAGCAAATAACCAAGTTGAAAGAACCAGGGATTCCACACTTCAATCCTGAGATACATATATTCTCTTACATTGAGAGGGTGAGAAGCCTTTAAAAAAGAATCAAGGACCTCCAGAAGAGAAAGGAAGGATGGTGGCCTTCAGTAGTTGAGAGAGAATTCCCACTTGGAGAGTTTGGGAAAGGGTATGAAAACTATGAAGCTGTGGAAACAAGGTATCTCCAGGGGACATCCATAAATATGTAGGTAGAAAGAAAAAAAGCAGAAATTGGTGTGGAAGCAATAGCTTGGCAAAGGAGGAAGAAAAAGAAGTGGATGGCCTAGAAGAAGAAGTTGAAGTTTCAAGCTAAGAGAGAAACAGAAAGCTCACTCATGAGTAAGAGGCAACATCAGAAGAGTAAGAGGGATAATAGGTAAGACTTTAAAGAGAGAAAGAGAGTGACTATTGTTGAGTCAGACATAAAAAGCAAAACTTTGCCAGTGTAAAGCATGGAAGTTTCACTGATAAAAGGAACCAGGGTGTGTAAGCTAAAAATAGATTGTGGAGCAGATGGGATTTTGATGGATCGCAAAGGATCAGGCCGAAGATAGATGGGAGAACCTGGTCCATGACATTGCAAGGTAGGAATCTGTGTCTTGCCAAAGAAAGGGAAAGAGTTGAATTGCTTTTTTGAAGTACATTTGTGTGTATGTTTGTTTGTGTGTGTGTGTGTGTGTGTGTGTGTGTTTGTGAGTGAGGGTTGAGGGAAACTGATTTGTTAGCTAGCCTCTCTAGGCATTCATTCCACTTGAGTTCAGTCCTACAGTTGTGCTGTTTTAATTCTGTCTGAGCAGTTGTATGGTTATTGAGTCTGTGTGCAATAAAGTAAGCCTCTTTCTTTCTATTCCTAACCAAAGTCTTATACTTTTCTTATTAAATTCAGGGAGGAGAGAATCTCCCAGTTAGAGTTCTCTCCTAGTGAGAAGTTTGG
Source organism: Thermophis baileyi (assembly GCA_003457575.1). Taxonomy (NCBI): domain Eukaryota; kingdom Metazoa; phylum Chordata; class Lepidosauria; order Squamata; family Dipsadidae; genus Thermophis; species Thermophis baileyi. The sequence goes on along the minus strand of QLTV01012186.1, from coordinate 3,254,020 downwards.
CAACAAGGTTGTTTGAAGTGATTTGAATAGAAGCTTTGGGAAGTTCTCTAGAGAACCAGCTTCTTCAATTTAGGATGAAATACTGTATAAAAACAAACAAACCAAGGTTATTAAGGACAAGGTTATTAAGGACAAACCAAGGACAATTAACCAATGGAACAGCTTGCCTTCAGACATTGTGGGTGCTTGCTTCATCACTGGTGGTTTTTAAGAAGAGACTAGATAGTCACTTGTCTGAAATGGTATAGGATCTCCTGCTTGAGCAGTGGTATGGACTAGAACAGCAGTTCTCAACCTGTGGGTCACGACCCCTTTGGGGGTCGAACGACCCTTTCACGGGGGTCGCCTAAACGTGCGGTAGCCTGCCATCTTGGTGCCACGCCCCCTTTGTCAATTCATCGTGTGCGGGGAGGGGGCAGGGTGGGGGTCGCGGCGGCGGTGTGGGGGTCGCGGCATTACGAAGGTTGAGAACCACTGGACTAGAAGATCTCCAAGGTACCTTCCAGCTCTATTCTATTCTATATTCCATTCCATTCCATTCCATGAACAATTATTTCACTGAAATAAAATTAACAGTCTTATCCTCATGCATTTGTAGACAATAACCATGGAAAGTGGTCTAGATGACTTTTAATAACAATTCCCTGCTTTTTATGCTTATATTGTGACCCTAATTAATATGAATCTCCTTTTTAAATATACTGATCATTAGAGGAAATATGTACTTGCCAGGTATTTTCACATATACTCCAGAGTGTATTTCATATTCAGATCAAAATACATATACTGTATAAAAATATTTAATGGCTTTATTTGGGATATATTTGCCATATATGTGAATATCCAAAAGAAAAAGGGGAATGGAGAAAGGTGTTTTCCCTCAGGTTATTCATCATTTGTTTATCTGTGAAGATTGAAAGTAGCTTCAGAGAAAGAATAGTGTAGTTTGGATCTGTGTACTATGTTTTGCTATCTCTCTCAAATGTTACAATAACTATTGTAATAAAAAATTGCTTGTATAAATAATCAAATCAAAATGTATGAACAGACTTCTGCTCGTTAATTGAGACACCGTTACACCAACTTCTGTTCACTCTCTTGAAATGTGGGCTGTCCCAAGATTATGTTGACAGCACTTGAGTGATTGTTCAAATGGTATTCATCTAATTTAAGTGTTTAATATTTTCACCTGTTAACTTGCTCTGCCTAGTAGTGGTGCATGCAGTAATGTAGCCAACTATATCAGGGGTGTCAAACTTGGGCGTCACAGCGTCGTCGCGTGACGTATCAGGACATTTTTTCCTATTCGCTAAACTGGGCGGGGGTGGAGCCAGCACGTGACGCATCGGGCCCGCGGGCCACGAGTTTGACATTCCTGAACTACACCATAAATAAGACAAATGCATTACAGATATGTATCCAGCATCTATCTATCTATCTATCTATCTATCTATCTATCTATCTATCTATCTATCTATCTATCTATCTATCTATCTATCTATCTATCTTCAAATAACTCATTTATACCTAATTCAAGTGGTGAATTAGGTATAAATACTCCTGCCTCTTCGTATTTTTTTATTTTTTTATTTATTTGTCAAGCATGTATAAGGTAACAGTTATAAGTATAAACATAATTATGAGTACAGGAAATGAATACAAATAAATGGGGGACAGTAGGACAGGGACAGTAGGCACATTGCTGCGCTTATGCACGCCTCTTACAGACCTCTTAGGAAAGGGGTGAGGTCAACAGTAGACAGTCTAAGGTTAAAGTTATGGGGGTTTGGGGATGAAACCACGGAGTCAGGTAGTGCATTCCAGTCATTGACCACTCTATTGCTGAAGTCATATTTTCTGCAATCGAGTTTGGAGCGGTTTACCTTAAGTTTGTATCTATTGTGTGCTCGTGTATTGTTGCGGTTGAAGCTGAAGTAGTCATTGACGTTGTAGCAGATAATTTTGTGTACTACGCTTAGGTCAGACCAAAGGCGGCGTAGTTCTAGTAGTTGGGCTAGTTGTCTAAGCCCAAAATTTCAAGCCTGGTGGCATAAGGTATTCTGTTGCAAACAGAGGAGTGGAGGACTCTTCGCGTGAAGTATCTCTGGACTCGCTCAATTGTATTCATGTCCAATATGCAGTGCGGGTTCCAGACAGATGAGTTGTATTCGAGAATTAGTCTAGTAAATGTTTTGTATGCTCTAGTTAGCAGTACAGTATTACCAGAGAAGAAGCTACGCAAGATTAGGTTAACAACTCTTAGTGCCTTTTTGGCAATGTTGTTACAGTGAGCTCTGGCACTTAGATCATTAGAGATGAGTACTCCAAGGTCCTTGACAGAGTGAGGGTCATCTACGAGGTCGTATCCACCCAGCTTGTATTTTGTGTTCTGATTTTTTTTGCCAATGTGTAAGACAGAGTATTTGTTGGTTGAGATTTGGAGTTGCCAATTGTTTGACCATTCTGTAGTTTTATAAGTAGTTTGTCATGTACCACTGAATCAAAGGCTTTACAGAAGTCTATGTAAATTGTGTCTATTGCTTTGCCCTGGTCGAGTTGTGTAGTCCTCACAACAACAACCCAGTGAGGTAAGGTGAGCTGAGAGAGAGTGTGTCTGGTACAAACTCACAATATTCTGTTTTCTGTCCTGGAGCCTTAATTACCAGCCCAAACTAAACAGTTTATTTAATTCTTAATTCTGAAAGCCAGTCCTGACAATAAATTCCTGTTTCACAGCAACAACAACAATAAGTAGTTACAGACTCAAGTTTCCATTCATCTAAAAAGGAAGGTCATACTTGCAAATCAGGTTTAGCTAATTACTGCTGTTATAATTACTCATTTCCTTTTTCATTAGTTAATACAGACAGTTATTATGGATAAGAAAAAAAATAAACAGTTAAGTGCTTTTCTCCAGGATAATGTTCTTTTCAAATAAAACCGTGCTCAATTAATATTAAACTCAAAAGAATAATGTGTGGAAGCAGTATTGTGCAGTAAATAAGGGCATAAGTCAAATAATAACTTTTGTGAACAGAAGGCATTCATAAACTGGTGTTTTTTCAAAGAGGTTGATTTATGGCATTGTACATGTTTCATTGCTTGTGCCAGTAACCTCATTCTGCATCTCAATGGCCAGATATACTGAGCAGTTTGACCTTTTGTGACCTACCAGTATTTGTCACTTGCCAATTTCTATTTATCAACTATATTTATGAATTATCCATTGGTCTCCATAGTATCTCAAAAATCATTTCTGTAAGCCCCAAGCTATAGCAGCATTATGAATGCTGAGTAAAGGGCAGCTTGCGTCTAAATTCCCACATACACATGGTAATTAAAAGGCTATGATTCTTCTCTTTCCTTCTCTAGGGAGTATAATAAAATATGACATCTCTGTGTATATATGGAAGTGACTGGGAAATGCAAACAGCCTGGACTATGCAAGTCAGGAATAGATCAGCTAAAAAAAAAAAAAAATCTATTTCCCTTTCTGCTCTGAAACACGAATATGAACAGAATCATCTTATACTTATGCACATTGTGACTACTACTATCACCATTATTACCATATCAATTTCTGTTCTACCAATCAGTTAGTCAAGACAGCTGTACTTACAAGAATAATTTTGTTTAGCTTGATTTAATCTGAAAAAACACTCATAAATAACTCAATGTATCAAAGGTGATATGCTGATAAAAATAACACACTGCATTAGAAAACAGAGTCTGAATGGATTATTCTTGGTTTGATAAGATATTTATGTTGAAAAGGAGGAGGAAAGCCTCTAAGAAGCCTCTGGACAGCTCAGTTTATTTCTGAAATTCATATCATTTCTTAAATTTGATCAAAAGAGAGTTACTTGCGTTGTTAGAAAAACGCAATTACCTCTTGTTTCACTGTATGGTTAAAAGGAGGGGGGGAATCCACAACGGAAATATATTTGAAACACACACATATTTCTTTTTTTATTTCCAAAAAGACCCTCAAACAGAATAAAAAGCTGATGCTGTCAAGCAAGATGGGAAAAGGTGTAAAACTCTTACCTATTTGATGTGGTAGCAACAGTTTCATAACTGGGTCAAAGACATCAATTTGAGGTGAAATGGGAACTTATAACGATCAATCATTGGACGAATAATAGTCATGATCAAAGAATAAGAATAGCAGAACACCTTAGGACCTAGGAGCAAGAAACAAGGATCAAAATATTAAGACTGAAGACTTGTGTCAGGATTAAGGAAGAAATAGAGGATTGGATGTGGAAGCAAAACAGAAGACAGAGAAAAAGGCCAATGAAAACATAAACAGAATTTCTCAATGTCAGCAGTTTTAAGAGGTGTGGTCTCCAATTAGGGGACTCGATAAAACATATAAAGAACGGTTGCTGGAACTGGATATGTCTAGTCTTATGAAAAGAAGGACTAGGGGAGACATGATAGCAGTGTTCCAATATCTCAGGGGCTGCCACAAAGAAGAGGGAGTCAAGCTATTCTCCAAAGCTCCTGAGGGTAGGACTAGAAGCAATGGGTGGAAACTAATCAAGGAGAGAAGCAACCTAGAACTAAGGAGAAATTTCCTGACAGTTAGAACAATTAATCAGTGGAACAACTTGCCTCCAGAAGTTGGGAATGCTCCAACAATGGAAGTTTTTAAGAAGATGTTGGATAACCATTTGTCTGAAGTGGTGTAGGTTTCCTGCCTAAGCAGGGGGTTGGACTAGAAGACCTCTAAGATCCCTTCCAACTCTGTTATTCTATTCCAATGGATTACAAAAGAGAAAGAGAAAAAGGAAAATATTTTTTATAGTCATTTCTATCAAGAAGGTTGTTTGTATATTGCCTCTAACTATAGAAATCTCAAAGCAGTTTACAGTTGTAAATGAGAATATTGCAAAATAATCATTGTAGGCAGTGGCTTGTGAAGACCAGCACACAAAGTTGCACTGATTATTACAGAAAAGCAGCAATAAAAGTAGAAGAATCAGTCTCAGTCTCAGAATAATGAATAAACTTCCCACGCATATTCATTCATTCATTCATTCTTTCTTTCATTCAAATATTTCTGGCTGAAGGCCCACTATTTTCAGAGCAGGTGTGAAAAATATTTCCAGGAGTGACCTCAAAGGCCAGTGAGAGAACATGGAGAGAATATTTCTTCTGCTGTTTAGAAATATATTGAAAGGCAGGGGGAGTTTTGTGGACATTTAAAAACACATTTCCTCTCTTACTGTAATTTATATGTCCTTTGTCTGCTGTACAATGTAAAATCACTGAATACATCACCAAGGAAAAGGAAGGGTTAGAGGAGAAAAAGAGAAGTTACTTGCATTTTGCCAAAAGAACCACTTTGTTGCTGCTCCTTTCATAATTTCTGTATTTTCTTTAGACTGAGGCGTTATATAAAAACACAAGTATGAACTGGATTTTCAAAATGTCTTTTATTTAGCCTGGCACAGCAGAAAATAAACCTTTGTAACTGTTAGCAAGTTTCTCTTTTTTTGCATCACTGAGTTGGCTTTGGTATGGCCTTTTGCTTCTTTGGCCCCAAGAAATAAATATAGCATTGAGAAGAAGGCAGAATCTGTTGAGCTGATCATTATTGCCCTAGAGTTTCAGCTTGTTCCTCTAACTAATAGACAACATAAGTTAGTTTCTTCTATTCATCATGAGTTGTAACTATAAAGATTGGTTCATCTTGATATCATGGACCATTTGAAATTGAGTTGTGGACTTCCGAGAACTGTTGTGTTGTTTTCCTCATCTTGGTTACCATGCCACATGCATGTAAATAACAATAGTTGGTTGGTTGGTTATATTAAATAGATGATCTTTATTGGGATCATGTTTTATTTACTCCCACTGTTATAAGAGCCGTGGTGGCGCAGTGGTTAGAATGCAGTACTGCAGGCTACTTCTACTGACTGCCGGCTGCCAGCAGTTTGGCAGTTCGAATCTTACCAGGTTCAAGGTTGATTCAGCCTTCCATCCTTCCAAGGTCGGTAAAATGAGGATCCAGATTGTTGGGGGCAATATGCTGACTCTGTAGACTGCTTAGAGAGGGCTGTAAAGCACTGCAAGGTGGTATAAATCTAAGTGCTATTGCTATTGCTATAAATCATCCATTAATGCTTATTTCTAAAGAGAAAAGAAGACATTACAAACCATCATGATAAACTGTGCTAAATGTTTATGGAGATTCTCAATCATCCAGGTCATGATTGTCCAAAGGTGCTTTTTCAAGAGGCAACTGGACTTTCTTTGTTTTTCCTTGAAGACATTTCACTTCACATCCAAGAAGCTTCTTCAGTTCTGACTGAATGGTGGGGAATGGAAGAATTTATAGAGTGCTAACAACCAGATGACTACAAAGAATATAAATTCTTCCATTCCTCACCATTCAGTCAGAACTGAAGAAGCTTCTTGGATTCCTTGACTTCAAGGAAAAACAAAATCCAGTTGCCTCTTGAAAAAGCATCTTTGGGACTAAACTATGCTAATACCATTTGACTGCCATACTGGTATAGTCATTCTATAATTTAGAATGACTAAAGCAGAGCTTCTTTGGCCCCAAGAAATAAACATAGCATTGAGCATGGAATCATGAAGAGAACCAACTTAGAACTAAGGAGAAATTTCCTGACAGAACAATTAATCAGCGGAACGAATTGCATCCAGAAGTTGTGAGTGCACCAACACTCGAGATTTTTAAGAAGAGATTGGCCAGCTATTTGTCTGAAATGTACAGGGTTTCCTGCTTGAGCAGGGGGCTGAACTAGGCTGAACCCTCCAAGTTCCCTTCCAACTCTGTTATTCTGTAAGTAGGCAGAATATATTGAGCTTTAACAGAGCTTTATTTACTACATTATTATGTTTTCTTTGGCAAATGTTCCTTAGTCCTACTGGTTAAGGCAGAAGATGATATCCACCAATTTTATGTCTTGCAAATCAGGCCCACAACAGGAGAGCAAAGCCAACTGATTTAATTACAAATAAATATAGATAAGTAGAGGTACTGTCTAATGTCTTTATATAAGCTTACAAAAATGCCTTCCCAGATGTTCAGATACAATTTTGTAGTTTAATGACATTCTTTAACCTCCATTAAAATGTAAAACATGATACAACTCTTCCAAAAAAGGTTTGTCCCTTGCGAGAGGGTGCTGTCGTAAATCATTTGAAGGATCAAGTCCCTCAGAGCCTTTCAAAAATTGCTTGCTGCAAACTGTAAAATGAAATCAAGATTGGGGAAAATATAGTTTTATCCCAAGATTTTTTTCTCAGTGTTGTCTAGGAAACATTTATTCAGGATTCATTCATTATTCATGTATCATCACACAGGCATTTTGAAGATTAAATGCAGAGAAAGACAAAGCTCATGGTAGCACAGATGGCACAGGTGAAATGTGAACAGCAAAGGAGTTGTAAAGAACATGTGAGAATGAATTGTGCTTGGAAATCTGCTGCTTTGGGAATTCCAGGAGTCCAAAACTAACACTTAGTTAATAGCATAATGCCAAGAGAGACCTGTGTTGTTAGCAATGCATAACATCAGGGATTACACACCATCACAAACGTGCTTGATAGAAACAGGCAGACAAGGCAAAGTTTTATTTTGCTGCTGAAAGCCCTTTAAAGAGTTTACAGAGGAGATTGTGGAAAAGGCAAGTTGGAAAAAAAGAAAGAAAAGAAAATTAACATCTGAAGCCTTTTGTTCTGTTACAAGGAAGGGCAAAAACAGAGAAAATTGATCTCAGCTGTACTGTCAGTAGCATATCTCCCATCTCTGCCATGAAAAGAATCCCATGTGGTTCTAAAGAATATGCGCAACAAAGGGGCAAACTGTAATTTTTAGGTGACACACAATCAGTCGGTTTTTGCCTATAAAATTAATTTCACTATAATATTCCGATTAGTATTCAGTCAGGTTCAACTTTACTCTTCTTGATCCAGAATGTGAAGATAATATCACTGGCCTATATTGCAGTCAGAACTCCTGAGGTTAAGATGTTAGGACAACAAATGGCACAGGGTACTCTTAATTAAGAATTGCTAGTGAGATTGGATAATTACTGGGCTAAATCAATTTTGAGTGTCCTCAGACAAAAGAATATTGCTTCCTGTTCATGAATTAATCTGCAGTTTTTAAACAGTCACCGAAATGTGAACTCAAATTATGTGTTTATGTATTTATGAGACTTACATGTGGCCTATTTTATACACAATAATCCTAGGTAGCTCACTATGAACGCCAATAAAAATATACAGATAAAACAATAGATTCACAAGACAGCCAGAGGTGGTATTCAGTCGGTTCGGACTAGTTCGGGCGAACCGGTAGTGGTGACCTGCAGGTGGGTGGGCCCGCCCACCCGCCCCCCCGCCCCACCGCTATGCTGTCCTATACCAAAACTGGAAGCTGTATTCCAGCCAGGGGTGGTATTCAGCAGGTTTGGACCGGTTCGGGCGAACTGGTAGTGGCGACCTGCCCAACCGCCCCACCGCTATGCTGTCCTATTTAGGCACATTTTGAAGCCACGTGCATGTGTGCAAGCTGCGCACGCGAGCAAAGCGCACTCACATTTGCGAATCGGTAGGGAAAGTAAGTGAATACCACCTCTGAAGACAGCGTCACATTTCCCACGATGACACCATGACATTGCTCATTTGCCTAGGCCTTCATGACTTTCCAGAAGGCTAAAAGTATAGAAAACCTCCAAAACTTAGGAGACTGCTCAAAGGAACAGGTCATCCACAGAGAAGACACACTTCTTAAGCCCCATCAGATGACAGCTTTTCGGGAAAGGGTACAGGAAAGAAAGAAAAACCTTCTTCCCCTTCAAACTCTGTATTTCTAAATCCCTTACACATACAATAAATGTGACCTACACTCTACATTAAATTTAGAGATATTAAATCCTTCAGATGTCCCTGTAATATTCTGTAATTCTCTATACTTCGAAGTTATTAGCCTTTCTCATCAACAAAAGTTTTCTTGATTATTTTCCCCATTATTTCCCTTAAAAACATTTCACAGGCAACTTGAAATCAGGAGGACATTTCTGGTGTTCCATAAGTTGATTTCTAAGCTGCGCAATTGCAACTATATATATTGCCATGGAAGACCACTTTGGAATAATCACAGTAATTTTATGTGACATGTCATTATAATGCAAAAGAGAAATGTGTTTTCTCTACTCTTTCAACTATATTGGCATATTCCACCATATTGAAAATATAATTTTCATTTATGTAGAGATATGTAATCTTAAAACTTTACTTTATTGTTCAGGGTATAATAAGAGAATCTTGAAAGACCAACAGAGGCTCTCACTCTCCTCTTTTATACCAAATGTATCAAGTGGGGAAATCTTGACTTTTTTTCTTAATCTCCTCCTGTCAGTGTTTCCATAAAAGGGTTGAATTCCTTATGCAACACTATCTTCATATTTTTCTACAAGGTCACTGACCCATATATAATAATAAAGTTCAGTATGTAAAAGTAAAAATCACAGCATTCATAATGGTAACTTCAGCAACCATGTCAATCTCTATTAAATTGAATTTAGCTATCTTGTATGCAACATTGAGATGAGAATCAAATAGAAAATAAGTATAAAGCATGTTACATCTCCTTTATTCAAGATTATTTCTAAAATTTCAAAAAGCTGCTCTCAAAATTGAAGTTGTAGTACAAGAGGAATTGGTTGATGTTCTCTACAGTTCTTGCCCCATAATTACAATAACATTCAGGGTATGATATTCTCATATATAGTATCTCCTTTCAAATATAGCAAAAGATTGGGCATCATAACTAACCGTATAAATGCACTCTAATATTAAAAGTAATCTGCTGATTTGGAAAGAAAGTGCATGCACATTGAGTGTGAGAATTATCTAGTAAAATCAGGAAGATTAACTCATCTGTGAAAAAAATAAACTAAGCCAATAACTGAAGTTTAAGGCCATAACTGAGTTTTGTTTTTCAAACCCAATCTCCAATCTTAAATTTGTACTGGAAACACATTTGGCTATTTTGTATTATAAAATTGCCCAAAGAAATTTTGATTGTAGCATTTCTGCTGAACTCATATTTATATATGGAACCAGTTAAGTGCCATATAATACATGCTATAGTTTTGCTTCAAATATTTTCAGGGATTGCAGGAATAAACTAGCCAATTTTAAACTGGTAACGGGAATGAATTACCATCGTGTTTATATGTGCTATTAGAGATGCATACCCTAAATGAGATGTCTTTGTCCAGTATAATAAAAGCAAAGCTGAAAATACTTGAACTATTTTGGTGTGCGTGATTTGTCTACCCAAAACAAAACAAAAAAAAAAAGGCGCAACGTGATCCATGTCTCTCTTTGTAAAAATCACAACTTTAGCTTTGTGAAAGTTTAACTGCAATCAGAAAATTTACCAGCATCATAAAATTTGACAAATGAAATTAAGACTAACAGCTCTTTAACAAGGCCGCAGAAAAGTGTCATCGGCCAGTCTGGGGGTCTGCATAAAGTAGGCCACTTGAAGAAATGCTGACTATACTTTCAACCTGCACTCTGTCTCTGCTATGAAACTGAATAGAGGTTTTATCTGCATGAGAGATTGCAGAGGAGAAAGACAGAATAGGGGCCTCCTTTGGTTCCAGTAACCGGCAGCAGAAGACCTGGGTGATTTCTCCTGTTCCTTTTCCAATCATGTTGTGTGTTCATGCTGTGGAATCAAAGGATTCATACTAAAGGAGGAATTCTCTCCCACTTTTCTCCCTAAATTTCATTTGCCACCTAAAGCAAAAAAAAAAAAAAAAAGGCAGAGAGAAAAATACATTGCCCTACACTTTTCTTGCAATGGAGGGTAGGATAAGTAGGTTTTAGCTGTCAATTATCTGATCCCACCATGGATCAGAGAATTCACACAATGGAATTGGAGAACTGGCATGCATAGGAGTAGGAAAAACTGCCAATGGCTTCAGGGTGGGGGTGGGGGTCTATGACAATTCATCGTTGCCAACTCGCCGTAGGACAACTCACAGCGAGACAAGAATTACATTAATATCAAAGAAATGGTGGAATAGAATCATTTAAAAAAGGATGCAAAAGGAGGGACAGAATGAAATGTGAATGACAAAAATTAAAAAATATATATTTATTTTAAATAATTAAATGGAATTGTTAAATTGTTCTGCAGCAAGTTGTCCCATGGTGACTTGGCCATGCCAAGTTGTCCCACAGTGAGTTGGCCGCGGCGAGTTGGCCCTGACGAGTTGGACACAGAAAGTTGGCTGCGGCGATTTGTCCTATTCTGTCAGGGGAGGAGGGTTAGAAGAAGACTCATGGGTCTATAGCCTGTGGTAATGTTATTTACAGTTCATTTGCTGTCAGAAAGCAAATGGCCCTGACAATCAGTAGCCAGGGATCCATGATAGCCTTTGGAAATTGAAAAAATAATCTCATTTTCAAAGCATAGCAAGAAAGAGATGTCTGCCTTCATAGTGTTCTGGAAGCAGGTTGAGGATGCACACATATTCATATCCTCCTCTTCACTGAGGCAAACAAAATGTGCAGAAAACCTCTAAGTAAAGGATTGCCTGCTGTGCCAGAAAAAGTATCTGTCAGGCATGAACTGTTTTCATGACCCTCCCAAGACCAGAAAACCATGCTGCTCCCAAGCCATACCAATCATGATGGAACTTATGGGGGCTATCAGGAACCACAAAACAGAATGATCATTGCTTCCGTATTTATACTTTATATTTAACCCCAAAGAAAGGAACTCCTCAGAGGGTTTTTCACAGCTCCTGCCTTTATCAACTAATATTCCCTCAAAAGAAATTAATCAAGGCACTCTGAGAATCACATTTCCATTGCCTTTGGCTATTTCTGCTTTCTTTCTTGCACTTAGTAGAAACAGACTTGATTGTCATTGGATTTTTATAAAAATACTGACTTTCAGGACCTTGTAGGGTTTGGGGGATGACCAAATTGATTTATTTTGGTATAGCAATTGCTAGTACATTTTCTCAATTAACATAAATATATTTGGGAACAAATAAAGGTGGGTGTAAGGGTTATTCTGAGTTACTTTGGATATTTGAAAATGTTATCCATGTGATTGAAATTAACAAATCTCCCAAAATAGGTTTTCCGATATTTACTCCAACATATTATTTTTCTTTTTTTAATACATATCTAAAATGTAATCTGATGGTAGTCTGATAGTATCTCAAAAACATAGCGAGTTTAGATTTGCTTAGTAAGTCAGTGGGAGATTTCCAGGAAATTTCCAGGCTGTAGGATGGATATTGATAAAATATCCCAGGAGAAATACATGGCAAACCACATCCATTTTCTTGCCAAAACAATAACAATAATAATATTCTGCAATTCTCTATACCTCCAAGTTATTAGCCGTTCTGATCAACAAAATTTCCCTGCGGTGATGTGCTCATAAATTTACCAGAAGTCAAGCTTGTCTTGGAAGAAAGTTTACTTTATATAAGTGGTTTATTTTTATTTATTTATTTTTTGTAACAGATTCTGCTGAAATTTTCAGTTAAACAAATTGCCATCACTTATAGGAAAAGATGGATTTAGTTCACCACATATCCAACCTAGTATTTGAACAAAGCTTTTAGGCTCAGCTAGAGGTTGGGATAAAGTGTTTCAAAATCCAGTTGCCCACTGGGTTCAATTTGAGTGTAATTGTTTGATTGCACTAAAACCTTGGCAAGTCTTTCTTTCCTCAGGGGTCCATTTCATTGTCAACTGTTAACACTACAAAATACCTAAGGAAAGAAGAGGTGTGTAAAATATTTTAAGTTCAGAACAAGTTGTTTTGGTTCCACTGAGTACTAGAAAAGCCTTGAGCTTGGAACCCTTCCATTACAGTTGAAATAATATCAAAACATCTCCAGTGAGATTGGAACAACCTGTTTCAACCATGACGCTGCTGTTTCAGGTGTGAAATATTTTGCACATCTTTTACATAAAGTATTAAGTTGTAGACACTAGGACAGCTTTTTATGAACAAAGAAAAACATATGAGAGTCCTGCTTTTAAAATAACCTGTAAGTAATATGGCTGCGTATATGAAGAAAAATAATTGTCAGCTTAAGTCAATTCATGTTCAATAAGAAAAATGTTTAATTTATATAATTTAAGTTTGTGTGTGTGTGTGTGTGTGTGTGCGCGCGCGTGCACACACACACACATACACATACATATATACATACACGGTATATATATAAAACAGAGTTTGATGTACTTCAAAGGGTTTTTTAATTAAAGCTATTCAGTTTAAGCACTTTTCTGCTGTGAAGCATTGAATAAGTGACCTGGATTTTTCACATTGATTGATTGATTAGATCCTGCCACATCAGTGCCAACTCTTTGTGATCGCATAAATAGATATGCTCCAGAGTGTTCAGTCCCCAACCTGATCTTTTAACAGTACACCTATCACCACTGAAATTGCATACCTCTGCCTTGGTGCAGCTTATCTTCTTTCTCCCCCCCCCTTCTTTCTAACTATTCCATTGAGAATTTAAGGATTCTCAAGAGAGGCAGGTTTTTACCTAATGTGTCCAAAATATGATCATTTCTATCTTGAGTGAGATCTCTAGATTTCTTCCATAGAAATTTATTTATTTCCTTGGTGCTGTCTGAGCTTAGTTATTTGCTTGAAGACCTTTCATTACCCAACTGTGTAACATCATCAGTGTTAGTGAATGTAGGATTATTGGCTTGAAGAAACTGATAAATCATTGTCATGCTTCATTTTGGTTTCCTAGTTCATACAGTCCAATTATGTTTTTCTTTTTTAATATCATCAGCTTTGCCATTCCAGTCTCCCATCACAAGCTGTACATCTTTCTTAAACTTCCTGTCAATTTCAGATTTAAGTTGACATTAAAACTCATCTCCCCTTCTGCATTAGTGATTGGAGCATCAATTTGGATAATTGGTTGTTCTGTGTTCAGCTAATATTATTTGGTAATTGGTTGCACTGTGCCTTGCTATATCCTTCCTGATCATAAAAGCAGTACCATTCCTTCTTCAATTTTAAAGCATAAGTAGTAAACAGTGTGATCTTCCTTCTGAAAGTGTTCAGTTCTAGTCCATTTCAATCTGCTCATGTGTAAGATGTCCATTTGTAGTTGATCCATCTTTCACTCTGCTCAGCTTTCCTGTTTTCATGTTTCTTCCAGTAGTAATTATCTCTTTCCAGTTTCAGTTTTTTTCCTACATAGTAACATCAGCAACTAGGCATCCTGAAGGCTTTAATTCTGTCACTACGTTCATTTTAATTTGTCAGCAGGCCTCTTATTCTGAAACAACAATGTACACTGATATGCAGTCATGTGATACCTGTACTGCGCATGTGTTAATCTTTTATTTGTTCTCTTTGTTCTTCACCATGTAGACATGGACTTAGGTGTTCTTATTTTTGTTTTGCAAATATATTACTTTTATTCTTTCCTGGACTCTGGTCTTATTCTTGAGGATTGAGAGCAGGGAAACAAGATTCATTTCACCTCTAATTATTTTTCTCTGCAACAAATTCATCCATATCATAAATATCATTAATAATCTAAAAGGTCCTCAGCTCCTCCTCAGTACCACATTGAGTGCCATCCAACCTTAGGGGCCCATCATCAATTGTTTTATGCATATGGTTTTCTTGGTAAAATACAGGAGTCATTACCATTGCTTTTTCCCATGCATTCTCCCATGCAGTATGAAATGAAGCTTTTGGCATTATCACTAGAGTGAACATCTGTCTCCACCATGTTCTTATTTCTCTGTTGTCTGATTTACGTTCCTTCCTGTTTTAGTTGGGATCCTATCTGCTGGAATTCTGTATTCTTGGCATATACTCCCAAAATTGATAAAGTAGAATATTTCTAGCTCACGGTTGAAACAAGGTGTCCTTGTGCCCTCTAAACTAGTTGTTTATTTGCAGACATTTCTTATCCAAACTAGGTAACATCATCAGTGCTAGAAGGGAGTGTGGTTTGCTTTCATTTTATATTCTAGTGCAGTGACGGCTAACCTTTTCGGCACTGAGTGCCGAAACGGGGTGCACATCAGCCTTTTCGGCAACGAGTGCTGAAGTACATGTGTGTGCAAAGCACGCGTGCGCATTGGAAACCAGAAAAGCAGATGATCTTCCGTTTTCTGGCATGCATGCGTGTGCGAAGACTAGCTGTCCGGTGCGCATGTGCCGGCTCCGCCTGGCCTTTCGAGGGTCCTCGCACCTCCCTGCCCGCTCCCTGCCCCCCATCGGGGTGGCAGGACATCCCCACCGACAACCTGGTTCTGGACAGGGAGAGAAAATTGGGCCGCCTCCCTCCACTGGAAAGCCTCGGAGGTAAGGGGCGTCAGTGTTCCCGGGGCTCGGGTTGTGGGGCCAGCAGGCGGGAGAGCTTTGCCCCAACTCTGGCCGGGATGAAGCACCCCCCTGCCCACCACTGAGAAGAAGCCAGTGCAGCCCCTCCCCTTCCTGGTCGCTTCCCAGCAGGCCTCTTACCCCTCCATGCTGCGCTCTCCTCTGGCCCTCCTGGGGCAGCTCACCTCCCCGAAGGCAGCTCCTGCTTTTCCTGCTGCAGCATCCCAGCCGGGAGTGGCAGCACGAGAACTGCCGCCGCCCCCTCACAGCGGCAGGAGCAACGGGTGGGGCGGGCGGCTGCCCAGCCAGCAAACCCTGCCCCACTGTCCCATGCGCCCGAACTGGCCAGCCGCTCCGGACCATGGACGCACAGCAGTGCTGCAGGCTAGAGGGCTGGGGCCACGCAAGAAGCCCTCTCGGGCGGGGAGGGAGGGAAGCCCCGGCCCGTCCTGGCTGGCAGCTCTGCTCCCCTTGCTCTTGCTCGCCTTGTGGGTCCGGCGCATGCATGTGCACTAGCCAGTTGGTCTTCACGCGTGCATGTGTGCCAGAAACCGGAAGACCAGGTGGCCAGCGCACATGCACGCGCCGGAAACTGGAAGATCATCTTCCCAGTGCGCGCATGTGCGTCGGGCGGCTACTCTTTCGGTTTCTGGCGCTCCCGCGCACATGAAGACCAGCTGGCCAGCGCGCCGGAACCCGGAGGAGCAATGGGCAATGGCTCTACATGCCCGGACAGATGGCTCTGCATGCCACTTCCGGCATGTGTGCCATAGGCTTGCCATCACGGTTCTAGTGGCTTGCCCTGTTGGTATTGGTGGGAGCTGTCTTGGTGGTTTTTTGGTTGTGTTGTTTACTGTTAGCTTGTTTGGCAGTTCTTTGATTGGGGTATTGTTTACTTCTTGATTGTTGGCTGATGTTAATCTTGGTGTTAATCTATGCTCATTTTGGTGTTGATTGCTGGTGGGAGCTGTTTTGATCTTTTTGTTCCCTTTCTAGCTTGTTGATGGTCTCTTTTGCATCACCCATAGATGATGTTTATGTCTGTGTTTATTGGTGGCCAATTTGTCAGAGTTCCAGGCTTCCAGGAATTCTTTAGATTTTTTGGACTTGCCTTTGTCTAGGATCTGCACAGTTTCCCAGTTGAAACTATGGCTAAGTCTGTCTATATGTTATGAAATTAAAGAATTTTCATCATTCATCGTATCTTCTGACTGCTAGTTGATGTTCATGGATGTGTTCTGCTAGTCTTCTGCCTGTTTGTTCTATGTAGTGGCTGTTGCAGTCTTTACACTGTATGTTGTAGGTGTTTCCAGGTTCTCCCCCCCCCTTCTGGGGCATTCTTTGCTCATCCCTATTATGAACACCCTCACTACCACAATGACACAACAGTGCAGAACTAGGGGAAGTGGATTTTTCACAACTTGTACAAAAATTTATTTTTCTGTGAAACTGAAACATATTGATAATATTACTATTATTTGTATGACATTTGAAAACATAAACCTGAGCGTATCTTATTCAATCAGTGTGAAGTCTCTTGGTAATCAGTGAAAAAGTGCATTTTAAAATGATAGATATTTTTACTTTGCACTTTTGAACAACTCAGAAAGGACTGGATAGAGTATCCTTATGGAAAATGTAGTTCAGGAATGAGCTTATTATTTAAAATATCAGTCTAAAATTCAAAGATTGTAAACAAAGAAAGGACTAGGAGTTAAGGATGAAGACAATTTTTAGGCTGTTTCTAGTACATTTATAACCACACTAAGAATTGTGTAGAGTTGAAAAGAAAAGACCTTGGGAAATAATTTACATAATTATTATACGATATTATATTCCTTGCATCTCTGGATTCTTCACATATCTCTGGATTCTTATGTCATGTCATGTCAATTTCAACTTTTTTTGATAGGCAAGGAAGGTAATTTCCAATCAATTAACTTTTCTCAAGTGTTTATATTTATGATGTTAGGTTGCTTTTATTTAACTCTGTGCTCTTTATAAATCCTACTGTTTCCTAATAGTTTTTATTGCATTTTTATGTAATTATAGTCAGCCATGACCTGAAGGCAAGTTATACACTGGAATTCAAAGGGTTAACTCAACACAGATTTGGCACTGACGTTCTGCACTCTGGTCTAACAGCTTCTCTATTTCTAATCAGACTAATGCAGAATCTTTCTCTTTCTCTTTCTCTCTCTCAGAACTCAGCAAAGGTTCTGTGGAGAATGTCCTCATTCTGCCATTGCTGTTTATGTGCTGTTCTTGTTCTTGTATTAAAAAGTAATAAACACCTTGAATCAAGCTTGACTCCAGGTGACTACATGAACACATTCATGCCGTTTTCTTGGCAACAGTAAATTCTATTTTCCAGGGTTTCTATAAATCCATGTGGAGACATACAGTATATTTTATCTCAAACTGAATGTATTTAATTTATCTTTGTAGGCTTGTTTTGTTTTTAAATTCACATACATCACCCAATAAATAAGGAAAGTAAAATATTTCTATGAAACATAAAAATAAAATAAGATTATAAGATAAATGAAACAAAATGAAATACAGAAAGATGAATTGAACATGACTAGTTCAGGTGAAATATTATTATTCCAAGTAAACCATTTTGAATATTGAGATTATTAGGGTTAAGTTTTCAGTGATGAAACCATCATATATTATAGCTAGAAACAGATAAACAGGAGGGTTAACATTTATAGTTATTACTTAATTTGGGCAAATTTTATCATAAACTATGAATCTTGTTGGCAATTAAACAGAACCTGGCAACACCATTAAAAGAGGACATCATTCTGATAATATGAAAGATAATTGAGGTAAAAGGAGTCAGTATGGCCTGGTTATTGATTCAATAAAATACATATGACCTGCAGATCCCAACAAAATTGACAGGGAAGAAACCTGTGGGATGTTGTTTCAATGACTCCTAAATTAGAGTGACAAACACTTTGCAGGGCATTACAGCATGCCAGCATCAAAACTCTTGGGAAATTTGGTATGGTGATATCTAACAGGCTCACAATTGGCAATGTGGTTGCTGAGAAGACATCATGTTTAATTTGGTGTACCATATATCACACAAGTACCTTCCTGCATAAGCAACTTTTCAGTTTTTATATTTTGTTGTCTTAAGCGGCTAAATTTTATTGTATATTACATATAAGAAATGCCAACAAAATATTATAGAAAGGACTGTATAAAACATCATAGGACAGGCATATTATGAACACATTGAAAGTCCTGTTTAATTTTTATATCCATGAAATTAAGGAATGAAGGGGCATTGAATCTAATTTTGATACCTTGGTATTCAATTTTCCATTCTTAGGGGAAAATATATACATTTGCTTAATGTGAATAGAATTTCCCATTCAATCAACTGAAACTGTGATAATAGCAATAGCAATAGCAGTTAGACTTATATACCGCTTCATAGTGCTTTACAGCCCTCTCTAAGCGGTTTACAGAGTTAGCATATTGCCCCCAACAATCTGGGTCCTCATTTTACCCACCTCAGAAGGATGGAAGGCTGAGTCAACCTTGAGCCGGTGAGATTTGAACCGCTGAACTGCAGCTAGCAGTCAGCTGAAGTAGCCTGCAGTGCTGCACTCTAACCACTGCGCCACCTCGGCTCTTAAACCTATAAACCTATGTCCCCAGTAACAAAGGAAATCAAAGAAATATTTCAGAGATTAAATATAGAGCTTCTGGTTCCTACTTACTTGATTTTAATATCTGTAAAAAGAAATGCATATGGTGGATATAGAAATGAATCTATAAAGTAATTTTAATGTCCTTAAATTTATCTTTAAAACTTTTTTTTAAGGATTAAAGGAATGTCAATCAGTGCATCTTATAAAACTTGTGGATCAAGAGGTTTTTAATAGTTGAAAAGTAATTAATAATAAATAATTTCCAAAAGTGAGGTGGACATTTCTTAAGAACTTTGTGTCAATAAGTTATTTTGATGCTCTGAGTTTGGTGGAATCCCTTAACTCCTAACTGCTGCACTTATGAACTTGTTGCAGAAACTTCAGTCCCTGCAGTTTACTCATGAGGAGCCTCGTGCTCCTAGAAGCAGGAGGCTGAAGACACAAGCCTGATAATCAGCCACACACACACACACACACACACACACACACACACACACCACCAGCAATGTTCCTTGACCAGTAATAACTTCTTCTGTTGCCCAGTACACTTTTATACATACATAGTTCCAGTAGTGGGATTCAGCCAGTTCACACCACTTCGGGAGAACCAGTTGTTAACTTTCTGAGCAGTTTGGTGAACTGGTTGTTGGAAGAAATCATTAGGGCAGAGAACCGGTTGTTAAATTATTTGAATCCCACCACTGCATAGTTCCATGAAAAGGCAAATATATTTGCTGTCAGATGGCTTAAATAAGCAGGAAGCTTCTAGGTTGTGTAACAGTTTCCCTGATGCTGTCAAGAAAGGGGGGGGGGTGTAATCTTGAGACAATTTTGTAAGGTACATTTTCATCGGTCATCTCATCCTACCTCATATCCAGGGACAGAGGGTTATAAATGAACATTAAAAAAATTGCATCTTTCTTTACCTCTGTTGAATGTAGACTTTCCTACAACTTAAGGGTTAACCAAATCTTTGGGGTAGTTTCAAAATTGCAAGCTTGTCTAGCATCTTTAAAATCAACTTTTGGAACATCTCTGACTAAACACTGATTAAGATCTTAAGAAACAGAAAGTCAGATGATTTGCACACTGTTTTCTTAATTGTTCTACTACAGCATATACACAAAGCTGTACACTTCAGTAAAATAATTACTTATATTAGAATAAACTTCTGCCACACCCTCTAGGTTTACTTACATGGGTAAGTTTCTACCACTTCTCAACATCAGAGTCAAAAAAAATTTTTTAATTAGAGGAGACAATCTTTCATGGCAGATTTTTAAAACTCAAAGATCTCTGGTATTAGAGAATATTGCTATTTTGAGATTATAATTCCATTGTACATCATTCCAATTATAAACCACTTGTATCTCATGAGACAGATTTTGAATTAGAAATAGCAGGGTAATAACATCCAATATTTTTGCTGTAAGGCAGAATATTAATCATGTTTGCTTTCATAAATCTGGATTTAACAATGTGTAAAGAATTGATCTATCTCAGTTTTCCCTCTTAGGGTACTAGCATGATGTATAATTATCTGCTATTTAAGCATATAAGAATATAAGGACTCAATTTATAATACAGTTAGAATACATAAGAATGAAGTAGTTCAAGCATGAATGTACAAGTTCTTGTACAGCAAGCCTCTTTAAATATGTATAAAGAATTGTTCACGCACAGTGGCCCTTGTTTCTTTTTTAACATAATTTTATTAAGGATTATATTAAACAGATAACAGAAATACAAAAACCTATTAAAATAATGCATAAAAGAGAAAAGAAAAAAAAATAAAGTGCAAAACCTCCCTAAAAAAAAGAAAAACGAAATATAAGCTTCCCCCTTTATACCCGGCAAGTATATTCAACATTAACAATTTATTGTCTCTTTAAATATAACTAAATACGTCTTCATTCCATACCTCACCCCGTTTTCTATAAACTGGTGTCTAATTCTTCACCTCTCCTTATTAATCAACAAAGATACAGGAGAAATTATAAAAAATACTAATGACATAAGTGCGCAATCCTCCTTTCCATTTAGTTTCCCTTATCTCTCTCTTAACAATTAAACATTGCAAAGAAGGCATTAAAAACTACTAAGCATTACCAGAAATAATAAGCCCTTTTTTTAGATATCAAAAATCAATCCATTACATCATTAGACATTTCTCAAAGAAAAATTACCCAGTGTGGCCTTTGTTTTCCTTTGCAAAATAAAAGTTTCCATAGAATGTGCTGCAGGTACCTTTGAAAGCAAATTCATCTTGCAATCCAGGTGGATATATCTACTAAGAAACACATCCTACCCAATTCAACTGGCCTGACTTTGACTTGTGAATATAGGATTTTGACCCGGATATCTAACACACACACAATTTCCTTTAATATCTATAGTTCTGATCACTGAATTACTTCAAACTTGGTTATCAAAAAATATAACTCAATATACTAGAAGTTCTTGTCAGCCAAATGATTTCATTCCATATTTTTGTTTTGGTCATGCATTGATATCCTTAAACATGCAGCTTTTATATGCTTCTGAGCTAATTCTCTGCCTTTTTTTTCTTTTCCCTTCATTCAATCCCACACTCCTGTTATTTGACCTACTTAGGAAAGTTTAAATCATAACATGGAATTCTTTATCTTATAGGAAGGACAGTCTTGCTCTCAGTTCTTGCTCCCCGTATCTTGAAATTTAGTTATTTAGTTTAACAACTTTAATCTTTCTTGCCTGTACCAACTTTGCTGTGACTCCTAGGCTGCATAATACTAGGAAATTAAATTAAAATCATGGAAAAGATTGCAGACCTATAATCAAATATTTTTCAAATTGCATTGTCCATCAGAATTACTATTAAATATTAAGGCAAAACATGGCTAAGGATACTGAATGTATTTCGTCAAATTACATTTTCTGATTGGTAAGCAATGAAATGTATTTTTTTTCAGGATACCCATGGTTTGACAACTCTACTTAGTTTGTTAAATATGGTGTAGTAAAAAGCCAGAATTATACTACCTGAAGAGATGGTAAATTAAAGCAGAAATTGGCTCTTTGCCATTGAGGGTATTTTGTAGTATCCAACCGTAGTTTGACTTTTAAGCTTATCAGAAGCCATGATCTAACCAAATAATTTTTCAGTAAGACTAACTACCCTGTCATATCCTATATGAATTTGTTACTGTTAGAAGAGTTTCATAGTTTTAAAAAAACTATGAAAATATTTTATAGAATGTTGGGAATAATTTTAGCAAAGTACATGCGGGCATTAACAGGATCATAGTAGAAAGAGGAAAAGAAGCAAGGAAACTTGAGTTTATCATAGTTTCCCCTTAAGTATGAACCAGGAACCTGGTTAATGCTGTCAGCTTAATGTCTTTCAGACAAAAGAAAATAGGAAGCCATGAAATGAAGTTGGCATTTGAATTCCAGCTGCTGTCAAATTAATAACTCCTCTTAGGAAAGGACAACAGCGAGAAGAAAATGTTTTATGCTCTAAGAATAGCTGATTATAAAACACTGCAACATTCAAAGTAAAATGTGTAGATAGTTTCTCAATCCAACAGAAGCAAAAAAATAATAATTCTATACTGTTCTAAATGCAATAGTAAAATTCTAAGAAATCTTTTTTTAAATTATTTTTTAATATAAATAGAAAGAGCAACATATTCAATATTCATATTAACCATCCAACCAGTGTGTTGTCTGGTTAATACTAAGAAATCTTATTAAAACTAATTAATAAGGAATAGGAGTCTCCAGCCCTGCTTTATTACTGAATTTATTAACCTGAGGATCTTTTTAAAGGATTTGCTTCCCCCCCCCCAGTCTATTCGCATGATAGGCTGAGAATTTTCTTTTAGTAAACCATGAATATTTGCATTCCTCCTCCTTTCCTCACATCACAGTCCTGCTTTCCCTATTTTGCAGGTGTGTGTTCCTCCCAGTTCGGACCGATTTGCCCGAACCGGTAGCAACCCGCTGGTGACGTCATGGAGCCAGTTCGGTCGGTGCCGGTCTGTGGACGCCACCATCTTTTTTTAAAAAAAATTCTTCTGCGCATGTGCAGAAGCCAAGTTTCCGGCACTGCGCATGCATCGCCATCTTGTTTTCGCGCCTTTTTTTAAAAAAAAATTTAATTTTTCGGTACTGCTCATGTGAGGCACGGCCACGTAGCGCGGGACGAAGCGAACCGGCAGCGAGGTAAGTTAGAACCCATCCCTGTTGCACATACATATGGAAGGGGCAGAGCTTATTTTGCAATAGTGAATACTGCTTTTATTATTTTGACATAGGTCAGATCCTTTGCACAGATCCTACAGTCTTTGCACTGTATTTTAGATTCTTGGTCTCTTTGTGAGCCATCTGACGTTGACTCAGGCTTATGTTGACTCTATCGCTTGACTTTCCAAACTTCAGCAATAGACAGAACAGTTTGTTTCAAACTGTTAAATCATTGTTTATAGTTTGGATAGTAATTCATGCAAAATGAAAAACTAACAGAAAATAGTCTACATGTGGATACCTGTTATTACATATGTATGATTTGTTAGCCTTAGTTGTGATCTCGCCTATGTGGTCAATATTTATATATACCTTTTATTGTGTAAGATAAAATGTCATCAAATAAGGTGTTAAGAACTAATTCATACAGGTGACAAAATTGTTCAGTTTAGTGCTTCTGAACAAAATGTCACTAGTTAGCAATGTCATGTGAATGGCTGGTTGTATTAAGTTTAATTTATTTCTTCCTCTGAACTCCTACACATCTGAACATTTAGAATACATCCTATATCAGCCAAAGTAAATGCTAATTTTATAGACACTGTGCAAGCTGCAACTGGCAATTATTATCTTCATAGAGAGATATCTTTATAAAGAGATTTTAATCAAGGCTGATCTATTTCAATCCAGGAAATATCTGAGGAATTATGAGAGTACTTGCTGCAAAGTCAAGAATTTTGACTTGACTTTATAACAAAAGTAACTTAGTAAGTCACCTAGAGAATAAGAAAAAAAATAACTTTGATGGAAATATGCAGAAAATGTTACCCTAGGCAAAAGGGGCTGAAACTGTTTTTAAATCCAGACTAACAAGATAATATGTGGAAGTGGGTAAAGTAAGGAGGAGGAGGAGGAGAATCAGACTTGCAACACTTTGTTATTATAGCCAATGTCAATAAAAGTAATTTTAGCTTTCCTATGGAGTTTATTTCTTGACTGATCAATCCAGTTTGGCTGAGAACAAGAGAAAATAAAAGTTTCTAGTTAAAAAAGGATTTGAGTTCACATGAGTACAGTATAAACCTTTGCAGCCATGTACTCTTGTACCTTTCATCTTAAAGTTATAAAGCTCTTATAAATTCATTAACTGGCCTCTTCAGAAGCAGTAATAGTTAGAGCATCATTACACTCATTATTTGAAATGAGCAAACCTTGACCCAGAAAAGTGAAATAACTTACCTGAGGTCACACATCAAGTCAATTGCGTAAATCAATGGTTTTTCTGACTGCACCTATATCATAGTCTCTGACAGCATCAAGTAAAATACTGATAACTTGCATGATAAGTATGAACAGACATAATACAACTTTTCAAAATAACTCAAAAATTATTCATCATAGCTTTAATTAATAGCATAGAAAGTATATTTAATTTGAATTTAAATTCAATCCTCTAATTTAGAGTGAAATCAAGTGTTTATACTTCAATAATAAATTAATGCCAAGGGCTAATAATAAATTAGTGCCAAGGGCAGCTTCTTACAGTATAATTTTGTACATCGGTAAATGTACTAAAGTGTAACTGTAGTTAAAGTGAGGATCAAGGGCAGGCAATCTTGTCTTTCTCCATCGTGGGTGGAGCCATCATTCAGGATGGGTTGACCTCTGCCCATCAGCCAATGAGGACCGAGTCTGTTTTCCTTATGCCGGGATACTTCTTGTGCCCTCCCAGCTTAGACTCGGTCCTCAGCGAGGACGATCGTGGCAAGTCTAGCTCCCATCCTGAATTTTGGTGTTTTCTTCTTCGGATAGCCTGATCTACCGCGTTTTCAGTGTCTATGGTCTGTGAGTCTGGGTTCTCCCTTCGACATCGGGAGATTGACAACTGCGCCTACCTCGGCCGTGGGGGCTTCGGCTCCAGCTGGCCTTCGGGCCCGGAGTCAGGACATTGCGTTTGGATACGCAGGGGGGTTATCTCCCCCCCCACCCGCCCCACGATCAGGCAAAGAGCTCCGGGATTTCCCCGCTGTGGGCGGAGGCCAATTCTATCCGTGCCTTTCCAGCCTCTATTACAGGCTCCACGGCACTTCGGATCAGAGCCCAGGCGAAGAGAGCTGTCATCCTCTCTCTCAAGCCGCTCCCTTTTTCGGCCAAAATGTCCTGCGCTGGAGCCGTGGCTCGCGCTTTGTGACTCCACCCCTCCCCCGTTCATCAGGTCTCCTTCCCACCTGTCAGCACGGATCAGCTGTTCGGCGCTGCGCCGTTTCCCCCTGCTACCAACTCTCGGCCTTCGGAGCGTGCTTGGGCCGGCATTGTACGAGCACATTTTTGTGGAGGATTAGGAGACCTGGGGGATCGTGACTGAGGCCCTCTGAGCTTGCTCGGGCCGGGGGTGTGAGCCTGGCTGCCCGCGTTCCCGCCATTTCTGGCGTGGCAGTTGGAGCGGCCATTTTGCCAGGCCCCGTCGATAGTGCCCTCAAAATGGCGGCCGCTGTTCCTCAAGGTGACAAACCAGACGAAAACGGAGCAGGACAACTAACAGGCCGATTCCGGATGAGGAGCAACCTCCCTCCTCAGGCCATGGCAGGGCAAAGCACCATCGGACCACGGCGGTGGTTTCCAAGGCGACCCAGAGGGCAGAAAGACGCCGTGATAAGGCGCTGCAGAAGCTGATAGCCAGGTCATCCAGGGGAGTTTCCTCTGGCAAACCCTGCACTGATCGCCCGCCCCCTGATAACTCTGACACTTCTGCAGGGGGGGAGGGGCTGGGCCTGCTGGCCCTGGACTCGGTGGGCCTAGCCTTGGTGGAACCTGATCTGTGGGGCCCGGGGGGCTTAGTGGTTCCCTCTACTGCCACTCCTCAATGTGCAGCTGATCACGGGCCTTCTCCCCCGGGCGATTCGCAGGCAGACGCCTCACAATCGACACCTGCCCCCCCTCCTTCCGCTGGACTGGATCCTGTCAACCTACAGCACTTGATTGCTGCAGCGGTGCAGCAAGGGCTTTCAGCCGGCCTGCGCGCCATGGGCAGTGCGTTCCCGTCTGGCATGGGGGGTCCTTGTGAGGGGGTCCCGCCTTCGTCTAGGGTGGGTCCCTTTTCCGGTCAGCGTTTCCAGGATGATTACTCCGATGTCTCGGAGGTGGCCAGCCAGGGGGAGTTGGCGGGGGGGGTTGAGGAGGCTGTGCTGGAACTCTCGGAGGACGAATCCCTGGAGCCCGACCAGCCGGTAGCGTCTGGCCTCTTCTCCCCGGCTTTATTCAAGTCCCTGTTACATAAGGCGCGGGCGACGGCAGGGATGGATGACCCGGCTCAGGACGGGCCAGCAGCCCAGGGCTCTAACCAAGATCCCCTCTTTTCCGAGGTCAAGCCAGAGACCTCCTACGTCCCCACTCCACAGCTCTTCCTGGATACGGTTCTCCGGCAGTGGGCTAGTCCGGCATCCGGTCCCTCTCCTTCTTCTATGGAGAGGAGATTCTTCAATGTGGCTCCTGAGCTGTCGACTATCCTTGCCCCCTCCCCGGTTGTAGACCCTCCTGTCTTACGCCTTTACACGCCAACGGCCCTCCCTGGCGATTCAGAGGAGTTACTCAAGCCAGAGGACAAGCGACTGGAACAGGCCCTCCTCAGGTGTCACCAGGCGGCTGCCTGGGCGGTCAGGGCTTCCTCTATTTCCTCCTTTTTCGCCAGGACCTCGCTCCTGTGGCTGCGTCAAGTCCAGGAGCACTTACCTGCTTCTGATCTCAGGGCGCAGCAGGACTTGAACAAGTTATTTGCGGCCTCCCAGTTTATGGCGGATGCCACCCTACACGCCTCGCGTTTTGCGGCCAAGGCGATGGCGGCGTCAGTGGTGGCGAGGAGGATGCACTGGCTTCGACAGTGGCCTGCAGATACCCGACATAAGTGGCGACTGGCGTCGGGCCCTGTCCGGGGGTCTCACCTGTTTGGAGAGTCTTTGGAGCCGATACTGGTGGAGTCCCGGGATCGGAAAAAGATTCTTCCTTCTCTGTCACGGAGGGGTAACTTCCGGCAGGCCCCCTTTTACCGCCGCCCCTTTCGGGCAGGGGACCAGGGTTCCTTCCCCCCCGGGCCCCTGGTCCCTTCGGACCCAGACAGCGTACGCCTCTGGATAGACCCGCCCGGGGTAGACAGGCCAGGCGTCCCTTCCAGGGTGGTAACGGGTTCCGCCCCTTCAGACGGTCCAGGTGGTGAGGGGTTTTCCTGCCCGATTGGGGGCCGTCTTTCCCTCTTTTCGGAGTCTTGGCATCGGACAACCCAGGACTCCTGGGTCAGGCGGACAATTAAACATGGCCTTTTGTTGGAGTTCCTCTCTGTCCCCCCGAATTTCTTTGTCCGCTGCCCGGTGTCCAACGTACCATCCAAATGGGCACTTATGGATGCAGCAGTTCAACACCTGCTGGAAATTAGGGCCATCCAGCAGGTGCCCCGAGAACAGCAGAGGAGGGGCTTCTACTCCATTTTGTTTGTTGTGCCCAAGACTTCGGGGGGTTGGAGGGCGATCCTTGATCTAAAACGCTTGAACAGGTATGTCTTGTATCACAAATTTAGGATGCACTCCCTCTCTTCCATCCTGGCCTGCCTCCGTAAAGGAGATTTTATGGCTTCCCTGGATCTCACTGAGGCCTACCTGCATGTGCCCATCCATCGGCAGCATCGCCATTTCCTCTGATTTGCCTATGCAGGTAGGCATTTTCAGTACAGGGCTATGCCTTTTGGTCTCTCCTCCGCCCCCAGGGTTTTCACGAAGGTCCTGGCGGCCCACCTTAGGTCTCTCCCGGTGCACGTCCAGTGTTACCTGGATGATATTCTAGTGCATGCGCCTACTGGGGCCCTCGCGTTGCACAATCTCCAGGTAACCATCCGGACGCTTCACCAACATGGGTTTGAGATCAATCTAGCCAAGAGTCACCTCTCCCCCTCCACCTCTATACTGCATCTAGGCACTATTATTGATTCCCTGGAGTGTAGGGTTTCCCTTTCCCAGGAGAGACAGGCCAGCATTTCGGACCTGGTGCTCTTGGTACAGCGCGAGCGCAGGGCGTCCCTGGCGCTCCTGTCTCCTGGGGAAAATGATATCATGTATTTCCATTACGCCTTGGGCGAGACTACACTCCAGGGAACTCCAATGGTTCCTTTTACCCTTCCAGAAAGCGGGTCAAGGAACGTCCCAGCGCCGGGTTTTGATCCCTCCAGTAGTACTTCGCTCCCTTGTCTAGTGGAGGTCGCCGGCCCTGTCAAGAGGCTCCCTCTTCGTCGAACCACATCGGATCGTCGTTACAACCGATGCCAGCCTCTCGGGCTGGGGAGCTCACACGCTGGATCAGATCGCGCAGGGACGTTGGGGAGCGGCGGAGATCTCCTGCTCCATAAACTGGTTAGAACTTCGGGCGGTGTCTCTGGCGCTTCGACACTTCCGCCACCTGGTGGCTGGTCGCCACGTCCTCGTCCTGACGGACAATACTACGACAAAGGCGCACGTGAACAGGCAGGGGGGCACGCGTTCCTGATCTTTGATGAGGGAGGCCCTCCGCCTGGGTCTGTGGGCAGAACGTCACCTTCTGTCCCTGGTCGCAGATCACATTTCGGGGGTCAACAACGTGCAGGCGGATTGGCTCAGCCGCTCAGTCGTGGACCAGGCGGAGTGGCGCCTACATCCGGCCCTTTTCATCCAGATATCCCGAAGGTTCGGGCCCCCGTTGGTGGACCTTTTTGCGACCCCGGAAAACGCACAACTCCGTCGATTCTTCTCACGATTTCGGACGCAGGGGGCAGAGGGCGTGAACGCCCTGCGGAGCCCTTGGCCCTCCGGCCTACTTTATGCCTTTCCCCCGCTTCCGATCTTGCCCCTGGTGGTCCGCAAGTTGTTGGAGGAGAAGGCGGAACTCATCCTCCTGGCACCGTATTGGCCCCACAGGGCCTGGTTTGCGGACCTCCGGGTGCTGTCGGTGTCCCCCCTGTGGAGATTGCCTATGTGCGCGGATTCTCTCAGCCAGGGGACCCTTCTTCACCCGGACCCCGGGTGGTGGCAACTGACCGCATGGCGGTTGAGTGGGGCGCTTTGAGAGGGCGGAGTTACGATCCTGCGGTTATACTCACCATCTTGGCCTCCCGCCGTCCGGCCACCCAGAGAATCTACGCATCTACTTGGAAGGCCTTCTGCACCTGGTGTGAGGTGGAGCGTCTATCTCCCTTTCGGCTTCCTTTGCCCAAGGTATTGGCCTTCCTCCAGAGAGGACTGGACCGCGGTTTGGCGCCTAACACGATTCGGAGACAGGTAACGGCTCTGTCGTCTCTTCTTTCCTCGGACCAGGCGGCCTCGTTGGCACGGTGCCCGACGGTCCGGAGTTTTCTCCGGGGTGCTAGCAACCTCCGTCCTCCGCCGGTTCGACGTTTTCCTACCTGGGACCTTCCGAGGGTATTTCAGTCCCTCACGGGTCCTCCTTATGAACCTCTTCGTGAGGCTTCCCTTCGGCATCTATCGTTCAAGGTCTCCTTTTTGATTGCCATTACATCGGCGCGTAGAATTTCGGAGTTGTCGGCTTTGTCAGGAAGGATCTCTGCGTTTTTCACGCGGATCGGGTGGTCCTCAGGCTGGACCCTTCGTTCATTCCTAAGGTGAATTCGCCGTTCCACCGGGCGCAGGAACTTGTCTTACCAAATTTTTGCCCGGGGCCGAATCATCCGTTAGAGAGGCGCTGGCACTTCCTGGATGTGCGGCGAGCTCTCTGAATATATATACAGCGGACTCGAAGCTTCCGTCAGACGGAAGCACTCCTGGTCGCTTTTCATCCAGCGTCCTTGGGTCGTAAGGCGTCATCTTCCACCATTGGTCGCTGGCTCAGGGGCACTATTGCCAAGGCGTACGAGCTCGCTTCTCTTCCTCGACCGGCGGGAATCATGGCACATTCAACTCGCAGTGCGGCATCCTCGGCGGCATGGGCGGCTCGGGCACCTTGGGAGGAGGTGTGCCGTGAGGCGACGTGGGCGTCCCCCACGCCGTTTATTCGCCATTACAAGATAGACTCCTATGCCTCCGCGGACGCGGCCTTCGGTCGGCAGGTATTGCAGCATGTGATCGAGGGGGCCACCTCGGGCTCGGAGACTTTGCCCACCCCTTGAAGGGACCTTTTGCTTTGGTATGTCCCATCCTGAATGATGGCTCCACCCACGATGGAGAAGGGGCATTGCTCTTACCTGAGACGCCTCTTCTCATAGGGTGGAGCCATCATTCAGTCCCCCCCTGTTTGAAGTTTGTCTTCGGCTGTTTCTCTTCTGTGTTCTTGTTGGGGCATTGTTCTCCTCTCAGGTAAGACCAACGCCCCCTCTATTTCACTAAACTTTTCCAAGGTTATATAAGGACAAAAGGAGAAAGAAAAAAGTGAGGCCATCAGCTGCGCGTGTTTTGTGAGATATTGAAATTATTATTGAAAAAAATAACGTGGAATTCATTATGATAGGTACCATTTTTTTCCTTGCAACAATTGCTGGCAAAACACCCATTTTTATTGTACATACCAGGGCAATTAAAGAGCAGATAAAGTT
The DNA here is from genome assembly GCA_003457575.1 of Thermophis baileyi. Taxonomy (NCBI): domain Eukaryota; kingdom Metazoa; phylum Chordata; class Lepidosauria; order Squamata; family Dipsadidae; genus Thermophis; species Thermophis baileyi. The sequence goes on along the minus strand of QLTV01012186.1, from coordinate 3,223,164 downwards.
ATATAAAGATATATGGGTGGATTTTTTTACTATCTCATACAGTTCTTCATCCAAGGTAAAATTGGAGTGTTTCATTCTCAACTTTTGTTCAAGAGGTACGCAATGAAAGAGAAGGATTTTGTGGTTGTTTTTCAAATGATAGTGGGTATCAGTTAGCTGAATTTCCCCAAATTTCCTTATATTTAGAAAAATAATCTAACCTAATACATTTCAACCTTGGAGGTTGATGTTTGTCAAAGCAAGACGGAGCTTAACAGCACTGGGCTGTTTGAATATAGTCTTGATGACTGTGATCCTAAATTGGATTAGATAGTGTTGCACTGCTGAAGAATATTAGGTTTGAAGAGGCTGCACCCCAATATTAACTGGGTTACATTTGGAATACTGTGTCCAGTTCTGGTCACTACATAGAATGCTGAGGCACTAGAAAGACTGGGGTGATGCACTAAAGTGAAATGGCAATTTCCCAGGAAGGAGGGATCACATTCCAAGGAGTGAAGAGAAAAGGAGCAACACAAGTTGGAGCTGGATAGGGACAGATGAGAGTTAGGATAGCCACACTCTAGAAATTCTCAGGGTATATCCATCAGGGTGATAGTAGTAAAGATTTAGTCTGGCAAGATTCTGCCTTTAGCGTATAATGTCCTATGTCATTCTTGGACTGGGCCTGACATTTGCAGAAAAGAGCAACAAAGAAAATAAGGGGTCTGGAGGTTAAATCCTATGAATAATGGCTAAACTAAGTATTTTTAGCCTAATGAAGAGAAGACTGAGTGGAGACATGATAGTAGTCTTCCAGTGCTTGAAGGAGGGCGATGATTTAGTCTCCATAACATCTGAAGGTAGAACAAGAAGCAATGGGTGGAAACTCATCAGAAGGAGATCCAACCTGGAGATAAGGTGGAATTAACTGATACTGAGAACTATTAAAGAGTGGAATAGCTTGTTTCCCAGAACCGTATTCCACCACTGGAAGTTTTCAAGAAAAAAAAAATGGACAACCATTTATCTGAGATGGTATGAAGCCTTTAGCACGGAATTGGACTAGATGACTTCCAAGGCCCATTCCAATCCTATAATTCTATTATTCTTTCTCAAATGGTTGCATTTTATTGACTACATATTTAGCTTGACTTGCTCAGTTACTTTTCTTGATTTCTTTCCCTGCTCCACTATTTTGTACTTTATTAAACATCTTTCTGTATAATTCATATTTTCCAATTTACCTTAAAGAAATCCCACTTTTGCTTTCTACCTTCCTTGATAAATAGTCTTGAGAAGTGCCTCTCTCTCAGCTTCAGTCCCCCAGCAGCAATATGGGGATAATAGTATTGACTTACCTTTAAGCCTGCTGTAAGATTACCGAGTTAATGAATGTGAAGTGTTCTTCGCTCTCTTAAGTGCCATTCAAATGTTAATTATTATTATTACACTGTGTCAGCTACTGCTCCGTTTATTTTCTTTCGTTTCATATTAAGTTTTATAAACTCATTGTATTACATCTGGTGTATCATTTCATAACACAAACAACAGCAACAAATGCAGTAAATTTCCCCTCTACAAATTCCCACAGCATCAAAAATATGCATCAGTTTGGAAGATCCCCTGCAATAGAAATGCTGGTCATGGATAGGTGTGGAATTTGTGGGAAGAGAAAAACAATTGGTCTTGAGAAACTAGTAGTCACCTTCTGGACAGCTCTCATTGCTTACTTTTGCTGTTCTTGATAAGCTATGTTTTGCCTTCATCTATTTCTGCTTTCTCCAAATGCATTATAGATCTTTCAAAATGTACAATGATCTGTTCAGTCTGAGGTCCACTATTAATGTTTTATGGCTTTGATCACACTTCTTCATTCACTTTCTACTCTGTTTGAGAAATATGTTCTTGGTTCGGTTTCTTCCTTGCTTGTTTATCAACCCTTACAGGTAGTCCTCAACTTACGACCACAACTGAGCCCAAAATTTCTATTGTTAAGTGAGACATTTGTTAAGTGAGTTTTGCCCCTTTTTATGACATTTCTTGCTATAGTTAAGTGAATCACTGCAGTTGATAAGTTAGTACCATGGTTGTTAAGTGAATCTGGCTTCCCCATTGATTTTGCTTATCAAAAGTTTGCATGATCACATGACCTTGGGACCAGAGGTGGGTTCCTGCCAGTTTGGACCGGTTCTTTAGAACCAGTAGCGGGAATTTCCCCCCACTCGCCGAACCGGCAGCAATGGCCAGCTGGACATGCCCCCGAACCGGCTCTCTCAGCGGCGCCGTAGATGCCGCCATCTTGTTTTTTGCTTCTATGCATGCGCAGAAGCTGGGATTTTAGCACTGCGCATGCGTGCGCACGCCCACGCGGCGCGTGAGGAAGCAAACGGTAGCGAAGTAAGCCAGAACCCACCCCTGCTTGGGTCACAGCAATGGTCATAAGTATGAACCAGTTGCCAAGCATCTGAATTTTGATCACATGATCATGGGGTTGCTACAAAGGTCGTAAGTGTGAAAAACAGTCATAAGTCATTTTTTTCAGTGTCGTTGTAACTTCAAATGGTCACTAAACAAACAGTTGAAAGTCAAGGACTACTGTACTATGTTATTAGTAAATTAATACTATTACCCGTGTTTCCCCAAAAATAAGACAGGGTCAGAAATATGGCCGTGGCCTTATTATCGGGGGGCAGGAGATGGGGCAAGTCTCGTGCATCTTACCAGAGTCTAGCAGCTCCGTCGCATCTCTCGGCCAGTCTGTGCAGGGAAACACCTTGCACAGTAAAGAAAAAGTTCTCACGAGTGCAAGCAATTAACAACTTCTTGCGAGAAGTTGTTAATTGCTCGCACTCACGAGAAGTTTTTCTTTACTGTGCAAGGTGTTTCCGTGCACAGACTGGCCGAGAGAGACAACGCAGCTGCCAGACTCTGGTAAGATGCGCGTCTCGTGGTGGGGCGCAATTTGGGGGTGGCAGGTCAGACGGAGGATGGGGTGGGCCAGACCGCAAGACACGCATCTTACCGGAGTCTGGCGTCTCTCCGTGGCGTCTCTCGGCCGGTCTGTGCAGGGAAACACCTTGCACAGTAAAGAAAAACTTCTCACGAGTGCAAGCAATTAACAACTTCTTGCACTCGCGAAAAGTTTTTCTTTACTGTGCAAGATGTTTCCCTGGACAGACTGGCCGAGAGACACAACGGAGCTGCCAGACTCCGGTAAGATGCGCGTCTCATGGTGGGGCGCAATTTGGGGGTGGAAGGTGGAGCAGGGGATGGGGTGGGACGGGCGGCAAGACGTAAACCCCAGCTGGAAGCCACTGGAAGCTGCTGGAAGCGGAGAAGGGGCCAGTCGGGCCAGCCACCTGCTGCCGTGTCTTCTGGCAGCCGGGGCAGAGAGGCGGTGAAGGGAGCTGCAGCCCCACATGGAGCTGGAACCATAGAGCGGGAAGCACACTCCCAAAGCGGCTGCTGCCAGAAGACTCTGCCCCGGCTCCCGGAAGACTCGGCAGCAGGTGGCTGGCCCAACCGGCCTCTTACCGCTCAGTCGGTGAATGGCGCTCTGCCCAGCCAGTGGGGGGTTGTCCGCTGGGTGGGCACTACGTGGCAAGAGGTGCCAGGTGGTTGCTCTCTTGTGAGTGGGGCGGGAGTTTGCAGGCAAGGAGGATGGATGGATGGGAGGCGGGTGAGCGCCAAGAACACTGGGGAGAGATAGAACAGAGGCAGCTCCCAATCAGCTCAGCTGATCCGCGGGTCGCAATTAAGGGGCCCAGCTGCCATTAGCTGACCGGGGAAGGGAAGGGCTGCCTCCTGTGCTGGCCATGCCCACCCCTTCACTAGGGCTTATTTTTGGGGGAGGGCGTATATTTACACCCACCCCAAAAATCAGGCTTGGCCTTATTTTCAGGACATGTCGTACTTTCAGGGACATACGGTAGTAATGTGATGCTCTATCCCAGGGGTGTCACACTCACGTCATCACAGTGGCATCACGTGACGTATCGGGACTTCTTTCCCCTTCGCTAAACCAAGCAGGTCGGGGCCAGCACGTGACACATCCGACCCGCGGGCCGCGAGTTTGACACCCCTGCTCTGATGGTACTACAGTAGCTACTGATGGTAGCTACTGTTCTGTTTTGGTCTAATCCAATCTTTATTTTGTGTATACTTCTATAAACTTATTGTTCTTTGAGTTTTTTCTTTATACTGACAATAGCAGTTCATTAAACTCTATTTTCTGTCCACAAAGATTATTTTTATAGTGCTAGAACTAATATATATTAGTTATATTATAACTAATATTTGCTTGATATCCCATTGTTTTAATTTATCTGCATTTTTATCTCTTTTCTACGTTGACTTTAATTCAGTAGTGGCAATTTTCTTTTTTGTTTCTTTTTCAGTGTTCACATAGGCTTTGGAGTTATATTTGTTATTATTCTGACTTGCTTAGTCAAACACATTTTTAATCATAGAGTGGGAAAACCCAGAACTACTTAGCAGAATAATAAGATTTGTTTGATCTTCAACTAGATATTTCTAAATTTCTCCAGACTTTGCTTGAACAATTATATAGTCACCAATTGTTTATTATAGATTCTCCTCTTCTCCACTTTCTGATATGCCCAGTTTCCACATTTTATTTTGAATTTTACTATCAGTATAATCCTCCTAGCATGAATTTGCTTGTTCTTTCCTGTTCACTCCTTAAGTACAAAAAGTGGACCTTTGGAGAAGCAGTGACTCTTTATCTGTGGAATCTTTGGTGTTCTCCGAGTCTGGTTCTTTACTTGCAGACATTTCATTGCCCAACTAGGTAACATCTTCAGTGCTAGAAAGGAGTGGGGTTTGCTGTCTGTTTATATGCAATGGCTTGTCCTATCATTCCTGGAAAGAGTGTTGTTCTTGGTAGTTCCTTGATTAAGTTGTTATTTACTGTTGTACTGTTACAACAGCTTAATCTAGATATGACCAAGAAGAAAACCACACTTCCATCAACACTGATAGGGCAAGCCACTATATATAAACAGACTATACATAAATAGAGAACAAACCACTTTCAACACTGAAGATATTACCTAGTTGGATAATGAAGCATCTATAAGAAAACAACCAAACTCAGAGAGCACCAAGGACTCCACTTTTCAATCCTCAGCTACAAGTATTTGCTTCCATTGGACTCTATCTTTCATCTTTTAATTAAATGATTATACTGACGTTTCCTTCTTGCTTTTGATTTGCTGTCGTCCCCCCCTTTGTTGTGTGATTCCTGGAATATGGGACAGCAACAGGCTTTCTCAGTTATAGCCCCAACTGTATGCAGCACTTTTCTCCTTCAAGTTTGAATGGCTCCTCCTCTACAGGTATTTGAAAAATAAGTCCAAGCAACATTGTTCTGGTGAGTGTTTGTTCTTTAGCTAAATTAAACAGTGGTTTGGATACATTTTTGACTGTTGATGTTCATTTTATGTATGTGTGTATACATACATACATATACGTGTGTCTGTGTGTGTGTCTGTGTGTCTGTGTGTGCGTTTTAGTACACCTCTTTGGATTTCTTGTACCCTTCCAAGAGTCCAGGGATGGGTTCCTCCCAGTTCGGACTGGTTCGCCTGAACCAGTAGCGACCCGCTGATGATGTCACGATGATGTCACCGGACCAGATCGGTCGATGCCAGTCCATGGGTGCCGCCATCTTTTTTTTTATTTTTTTTTAAATTTTTTTCCCCTTCTGAGCATGCGCAGAAGCCGAGTTCCAGCACTGTGCATGCGGTCGCCATCTTTTTATCGGCTTTGTTTTTTTGCCACGCAGCATGGGAGGAAGCAAACCAGCAGCGAGGTAAGTTAGAACCCACCCCTGCTTCCAGGGTCCCCACGTGCACCGTTTTGGCTCTCAGGGGGCTATAGGGAGGCTTGCAAGGCCCAAAATGGGGTGCGGGGGTGTGTGACACCCCCCTCACACCCCTTTTGGCTCCCAGGGGGCTGTAGGGAGGCTTGCTAGGCCCAAAATGGGGCGCGGGGGTGCAGCACCCCCCCACCGTGCCCCTTTTGGCTCCCAGGGGGCTGTAGAGAAGCTTGCTAGGCCCAAAAGGGGTGCGGGGGGCCTTCAAGGGAGAAAGAATGAAAGAAACCTTCACTGTTTGGGGATCCCCACGTGCACTGAGTCTGAGTTGCAAGCTTATTGTAAGTGGCTGCTAAGCTATCCTTGCTCAGGCTAAGCTAATCAACAGTGGAGCTCTAAGAATGCCAGATAATCAATGGGCATGTTCTCAGTTTCAAAACATCTGGCTTTTCTTCTTGCTACCAAAGACCTTCTGGGGTTCTTCACAGGGAGGGAGAAAGGGAGGGAGGGAGGGAGAAAGGGAGGGAGGGAGGGAGAAAAAGAGAGAGGGAGGGAAGGAAGGGTAAACTCTTTTACTCACACTTCACCCTCACTGTTTGGGGATCCCCACGTGCACTGAGTTTGAGTTGAGAGCTTATTGTAAGTGGCTGCTAAGCTAGCCTTGCTCAGGCTAAGCTAATCAACAGTGGAGCTCTAAGAATGCCAGATGATCAATGGGCATGTTCTCAGTTTCAAAACATCTGGCTTTTCTTCCTGCTACCAAAGACCGTCTGGGGTTCTGCACAGGGAGGGAGAAAGGGAGGGAGAGAGAGAGAGAGAGAGAGAGAGAGAGAGAGAGAGAGAGAGAGAGAGAGAGAGAGAGAGAGAGGAATGGAATGGAA